>JAGKTI010011834.1:0-23408 GCA_018397915.1 Birgus latro | reverse complement strand
GACCGGACATGAAATTCACTGCCTTTCACCTTTTTCATAGCTGGTGCACTTAAAAACCATGCATGAAAAAATTAAATTGCAAGCAGGAAATTATGATTAACATTTTTGGTAATTTTTTAACACATTTACAGCATGATGAAAACAGGTTAGACATCAAAATCTTTATGGTAAGCATAGGTTAGGTTAGGATAGGTTTGGTTAGGTTAGGTTAGGACCGGACATGAAATTCACTGCTATTCACCTTTTTCATAGCTGGTGCACTTAAAAACCATGCATGAAAAAATTAAATTGCAAGCAGGAAATTATGATTAACATTTTTGGTAATTTTTTAACACATTTACAGCATGATGAAAACAGGTTAGGCATGAAAATCTTTATGGTAAGCATAGGTTTGGTTAGGTTAGGTTAGGACCGGACATGAAATTCACTGCCTTTCACCTTTTTCATAGCTGGTGCACTTAAAAACCATGCATGAGAAAATTAAATTGCAAGCAGGAAATTATGATTAACATTTTTGGTAATTTTTTAACACATTTACAGCATGATGAAAACAGGTTAGACATCAAAATCATTATGGAAATCATCTTGCACACGGTTTATGCATAAGATTAATGATATGGAAAGAACAAAACAAGGAATTTTGATGAAGTTAGGGTACTTACGAAAAAGAAGCTGTCAGGTGAGTAAACCAGGTGAGTCCTGATGTATAACTCGCTCTATCATCTCAGACTTTGACACGAAGAAATTGCACCACACAGCCTTCGCAATTTACAATCACCAGCACTTTTCACCAACACTTTCCACAACGTTTTTTTTGCATAACTGGGATAACATCACTTCACTGCACTGTACATAACAGTAAATTCCCGTGTGGTCTAGTGACGAGTTTTGGAGCCTGAACTTCTCAGCAGCAGCTTTCAGCTCCGTTCCACGTACCAACACACCTGCGGCACATTGTTGTCGATACCAAATCAGCGTGGATCTTTCAATGTCTGCATACTTAGGACTAAACATCACCTTCCTCTCCACGTTTCGTTTGGTCTTCGAAGCGAAATCTGCTGTGTACTGCTGTAGTTTGTCTCGGGACTTCTTGATATTAGACAAGGTGGAGCGAGGGAGATTGAATTCACGACAAATCCGTGATGTCAGCCACCCGGCGTCCACCTTTTCCAATACCCTTCCCTCTTCTTCTCCAGAGTCAGAACCACTTTCTTCCTCTTCTCAGGTGGCGGGGCCATCATCACACATGATGAAGAAGGTGAAAAGCAGTATCAAGCACTGTGGGAGGTAGGGTATCACAACAAAAGCAATCACTTTGGCCGCCATTGTCGGAGCTGTTCACGAGGCAGGAGCTGAGTGGGAAATGGGGACCGACAGAGAGGCGCCACGCTTGTAAACACAGCCGATCGGCGCGCGCGGGAAATTCAAACTGACGCGGTCTCAAAAAATCGAAATTTTTTCAAATTTTTTGGCATTTGGGGGGTTGGGCAGCCCACGATATCCGAATAGTGAGGGTGTTCGAATATTGGTCATCCGAATAATAGAGAGATTACTGTACTTGGGCAGTGTGATGAGTAAGGATGGAAATCTGGAGGGTGAAGTGCTCGAAAGGGTGCAGGAGGGAAGGAAGGTTGCTGGTTCGTTGAAAGCAGTGATAAGAAACAGGGAGGTGAGCATGGAAGTGAAAAAGTTGTTACATGACAGTATTGTGATACCAACTCTGACATATGGAAGTGAAGCTTGGACCCTGTTGGAAGGGCAGAAGTCAAGAGTGAGAGCAGTGGAAATGAGTTATTTGAGAGGAGCATGTGGAGTCACATGGAGAGACAGACTAACAAATGAGGAAGTGGATGAGCATTGTGGTGTGGTTGAGGACGTGATGGGAAGCATTAGGAGAAACACATTAAGGTGGTTTGGGCATGTGGAGAGGATGGAGAGTGAAAGACTGATGAGGAGAGTGTATGTGGGTGAGGTGGAGGGGGCAAGAGGGAGGGGGAGGCCGAGGATGAGATGGAGGGATGGAGTGGAGAGGTATATGAGAGAGAGGGTGTGAGTTGGGAACGTGGTAGTGAAATGGCAGGGGACAGAGTGACATGGAAGCGATTTGTTTGTGGCCACCCCATGCGGGATTAAGGCGTCTGGCAATAGATAGATAGATAGATAATTTGAATATCCCACACGCGCCAACCAGCTGTGTTTTTGCGCCTTCCGCCTCTCTCTGGTCTCATTTCCCACTCAGCTGCCAGTTCAAGAAGATGCCCTCGCCATGGCTCCTGAAGTGCTTGTTTTTGTGGTGATTCCCTACCTCCTGCAGGGCTTGCTGCTGCAGTGCACCTTCTTCATCATGTGTGTGATAATGGCCCCACCTCTTGAGAAGAGCAAGAAAGTGGTGATGACTCTGGAGAAGAAGCGGGAGATATTGGAGAAGGTGGAAACCAGGTGGCCGACATCACGGATCCTACTTGAGTTCAACCTCCCTCGCTCTACTTTGTTTGATATCAAGAGTTCCCGAGACAAACTACACCAGTACACGGTTGATTTCACTTCGAAAATCAGACGAAACTTGGAGAGGAAGATGATGTTTACTCCTAAGTATGCAGACATTGACCGTTCCATGCTCATCTGGTATCGACAACAACGTGCTGCTGGTGTGTTGGTACGTGGAACGGTGCTGAAAGCTGCTGCTGAGAAGTTCGCAAGGCTTCACGACACCCCAGACTTCAAGGCATCTGAAGGTTGGCTCTTCGCGTTCAAGTTACGGCTTGGACTTACCAGTTGTAAGGCCCATGGTGAAACTGTGGACGCCAACGACGAGATTATAGAAGAGTTTCGGCAGAAGGTGAAGGGCTTGATTGACAGGGAGGGCCTCACTCTCAGTCAAGTATACAACGCTAACGAAACTGGCCTATTCTATCGTTCAGTTCTCACAAACACTCTCGCTGAGGAGACGGAGAAGCATATACCTGGCCGCAAGCTCTCCAAGCAACGGGTGTCTTCTTTGTGCTGTGCCAATGCTAACGGCATGCACCGGCTCAAGTCCGTTATTGTTGGAAGTGGAAAGCAGCCTCGGTGCCTTCGTGGGTTAATGGATGTCCTTCCTGTCGTGTGGTATCATTTTATTAAGGCTTGGTTCACAACCAAGAGCTTTAGAGATTGGTTTCACCAACACTTTGTCAAGGAGGTCATACATTATCAGATGGAGACACTGAAAATCCCATGCAACCACGTAAAGGCTCTCCTGATTCTAGACAATGCACCTGCGCATCCGTCTGAGAAGGAGTTGGTGGCTGAAAATGGCCGCATTAGGTGTCTGTTTTTGCCACCTAATACGACTGCTTTCATCCAACCAATGGACCAGGGAGTGATTGTGGCAGCAAAGAGGCTCTATCGACGGAGGTTTTTGCACGAGGTGATGGTTGTCTACGAGGACGAGGACGATTGCAGGGAAGGACGAGACATGCGAGGACATCAAACTGTTGTAAACCTTCGCCGCTACAACCTCAAGTCTGCTATCTACAACTGGGCCAGTGCATGGAAGGAAGTCTCTGTCAAGACTCTAGAAAATGGTTGGCCTCGTGTGCTTCATGGAAGTGACATGGTGCACGATTTCTTACGTTTTGAGGTGGATGACTTCCATGCAAGGCTTCATGCGGGTGGAGACAATGTGGATGTCGATGAAGTGCGTGAGTGGTTGGATGACGATGAGGGCGATCCAGGGTATCAGATCATGTCTGATATCGAGATCGCATCTTCCGTTGCCGGTACGAGTACCCAGCAGGAAGATTCCGAAGAGGACAGCGACGATGATGCGGACTCCTCACGGCTCGTCACTATGCCAGCCATCCCCAAGCTGAGTGCACTCCGGGAACATGTGGAGTTCGTCCTTGACTACCTTGAACACCCGGACTGCGACAGGGAGATGGGGCCCTTGGGACTTGTGGAGGAAGTGCGAGCTTTCAGGCAGCGCATCATTAATCGTCAGAATCATTGTTGCTTGCGTCAATCAACCATTGACAGTTTTTTCAGGCCTGTCAACTCCGCCGTGCTCAACCCTCGCTCCACACCATTGCCTCACCAAGACAGGCCTTCTAGCTCCGAGCCACAGCCCAGCACATCAGGCATGGTGGAGTCACCACTGGATGTGAGTTTGCGGCTGTCTTCAGAGTCCTCTGCAGTGGATGGCGTATCACCACGTCCCACCAAGGAGCCCCTAGGCCGCCTCCGTCAGCTAATCTCGGAATCTGACAGCGACTAAATTCTCCAGGACTCTTCACTAGTCACTAGACCACACAAGAATTTACAGTTATGTGAAGTGATGTACAGTGCACTGAAGTGATGTGATGCTAGATTTTGTTATTATGGGAAAGGAAAAGTTGTGGGAAGTGCTGGTGAGTGTAAAGTGCATCGGAAGTGCCAAGGATTCTATGAATTCCTGCAGGTGTCTCAGGTGCACCTTCATACTGTCAGAGTCTGGGAGGACAGAGTGAGTTATACATCAGGATGGCGGCATCATTCTCGTAAGTACCCAAACTTCATCAAAATTCCTTGTTTTGTTCTTCCCATATCATTAATCTCATGCATAGACTGTGTGAAAGATGATTTCCATAATGATTTTCATGTCTAACCTGTTTTCAGCATGCTGTAAAGTGGTACAAAATTCTTATAAATGTAAATCATAATTTTCTGCTTTCAGTTTATTTTTTCATGCATGGTTATCACTAGTATTGAAGTGCACCAGCTGTGAAAAGGTGAATGCCATTGATTTTCATGTCCGGTACCTAAACTAAGCTGCTAACTCAGTGAACAGCTGTGCCTAAATTACCTCAAATTCATCCTTTTTGGGTTAAAATTAAATGAATTCATGCTTTGTGTTCATTATTTTAGTGCACAAGCTGTGAAAAAGGTGAATGCCAGTGAATTTCATGTCTGGTACTTACTTTCTGCATGCTGTATTCTGGTGAACACTTTTGCCATACCTAACTCTTATTGACCATTTTTCTGGTATCAATTTACATAATTTACTGTATTTGATGCTTTGTATCCAATATTTTAGTGCATAAGATGTGAGAAAAGATGATTTTCATAGTGGCTGCCACATCCGATACTTACTTACACTAAGCTGTCAACTTGTTGAACACCTATGCCTTACTTAACTCAGATTCATCCTTTTGGGGTTAAAATAAAATTAATTCATGCTTTGTGTTCATGATTTTAGTGCATAGGAAGTGAGAAAGGGTGATTTTCATAGTGATTTCCATGTCCGATACTTACTTACACAATGGTGACCAGTTGTGAACACCTATGCCTTACTCACCTCAAAATCATAATTTTTTGGTTAAAATTCAATTAATTCATGCTTTCTGTGCATTATTTATGTGAAAGGGGACTTAAATAAGTGCCATGCATATCCGGTAGGGAGGTGGGTAGGTGGTTTTTTTATTTTGGTTAGGTTAGGATCATAAATGACCGGTGCGGGAGCTTCAGGGCCACTATCCGGACAAGACCACTGTCCAGTCATGCCTTTGGCTCTATTACGTCGGATAGTAGAGAGATTACTGTATTATCATTAACCACTTAACCGCGAGCCGTCAATTTCGTGACGCTCGGTGGCAATGGCTCGAGCCGTGGGCCATCAGTTGGGTGCCTCTGTTTTCTTTTTAAGTAGCCGGGACTTTCAAAATATAAATATACTGTATATGAAAAACTGTAGGAGAATCTTGAGTGCTATTTATATCACTCAGGCTAGTTTGGGCCAATACAGTATTTTATAAAAATAAGTCAGAGCGCAAATTACCACCGGCTGGAAGTGCCAGGACCGCCTCACTCAACCCCACGGTTTAGGGGTTAAGGAATGTGTTCTTAACTTATCCATGAAAACAATTCTTTAATATTAGCCATTTAAACCATACCTGTCAACTCTATCTCATACAGCGTTCCCAGATCAACAGGCTCGTATCATGCACGCTGGGGGGGGACAAACTTCTGCTGTCGACTTTACATATACCAAGTACCAGACTGAATAATTGTTCTCTCTTATTGTGTTCTTTTGATCACCTTCTATTAACCTAACCATACACATATGTTTATGGTACTTACTGTCACATTATGTATGTATTCATTGGGTTTAAATTGTTGGAAAAGGGAATGTGAGGGTTGGACAATGGGTGCCTCAGACCAGTTAGGATAAGCCCCATCGGTTTTTGGTCGTCAGTATTGGAAGTTTTCATTATTACATTCCAGAATGACTGTATCCTGATATACATTTGTAATTGCTGTAACAATTTTCTAAAACCAGGTTTTGAGTTTAGTGGGAGCTGGGACAAAGAGCCCGACGGTGCATCCATGCGTGTGCTGGAACAGGCGCTGGCAGCATGTAAACAACACATTAACAAACACGATGCAAACTTGCTGGGAACAGCAGCATCTAGATCATGTTGCTAACATCATGATGAAGTCTCAGCTGCCTGGTATGGACACATGTATCCCATTGCCTCTGCTGCCAGTATTCGAAGCCGCACTGAAACATGTTTGCATACATCTGTCCAAATACTGTTGCATACATGAACCCAAACATGTTGCCATCTTTTTTCAACATATGCTCAAGGACACATTTGGATGTGCCCAGAGACTAGAGTGTCTATCTATCCATAGCCAGACACATTAATCCCGTAAGGGGTGGCCACAAACAAATTGCCTCCATATTGCCTAGTCCCCTGCCCTTTCTCTGCTGTCCCCCCAGCTCACACACCCCTGTCTCATATACCTCTCCACTCCATCCTTGGTGTGGTTGATGAGGACACCCATCAGCCGCTCACTGACGGTGACTCTACATTGAGGGACTGCACTGGGTGACAAGCCAAATGATTTCCTGTAAGCCAAGAAATCATTTAATATGCTGAGTGGTAACCTTTTAACCAACCAGTTTCTTACATATCAGCAACTGGGCTGGCAGAGAGTTAGTGCCCCTTCCTAGAAAACATCTACCCAAAAAGGCAAACTGAGGTCAGTCAGGATCATTAAAGGATCAGATTATTCCTATGTAGGTATGAAGCTTCCCTCCTTCCTCTCCTCCTTCCCTGTGTGTTAATTTCTTTCCCAGTATGTTCTGTAATGTCATGTTATGTATGTCCT
Source organism: Birgus latro (assembly GCA_018397915.1). NCBI lineage: Eukaryota > Metazoa > Arthropoda > Malacostraca > Decapoda > Coenobitidae > Birgus > Birgus latro. The sequence continues at coordinate 16,277 of JAGKTI010011834.1, read as the reverse complement.
TTGATACCTGTAATAACCTTGCTTTAATGCAATTACAGGTGTGAAGAGCACTTTAACTGTGACGGCCCAAAAAATGCTGGAATTGTGCATTGACCGCTTTGCTGAGAAGGAAGAGCGTCTCATGAGGCTAGAGAAGGCAATCAACCCACTGTTGGATGATGATGATCAGGTTAGACTTTAGTATCGGCATTATATTTACTTTTAATCTTTTAACTGTGCAATATGGCAGACTGGATTGTTTCTCATCTGGGCAAAATATCCATCTCTTTACTTTCCTCTTAATTATGGTGGTGGATTTTTATTTTATTCTGTATGCAGTATCAGAGAGTATCATGAACCAGGGCTTACCTGTGTGAGTATGCCTGCTTGCATGCATTCATGTGTGGAGCAGACACAGGGCTGAGGCCTGGCCTGTCTCAGGGCCAGAATTCCAATGCCTTAGCCTAGGCCTTCAAAACTCATTCTGACCAAGGCTCAAGCTTTTTTTAGGCCATGTGGGAAGTGTAAAGGGCATGTGATTATTCTGAGGCCAGTACCACATCATGGCACCAGAGACAGATTCTCTCTCTCTCTCTCTCTCTCTCTCTCTCTCTCTCTCTCTCTCTCTCTCTCTCTCTCTCTCTCTCTCGCTCTCTCTCTCTCTCTCTCTCTCTCTCTCTCTCTCTCTCTCTCTCTCTCTCTCTCTCTCTCTCTCTCTCTCTCTCTCTCTCTCTCTCTCTCTCTCTCTCTCAACAGCACCAAATGAAGGAGACGTCAACTGAGGTAGCTCCTCGAGATTCCTGATTATCTAGATTTGTAGTGCTGGGATTAAATAGGGTTGAGTAGTCCGGACCGTAATAACCTGGGCCTGAGAAAGAACCACAGATGGTCTGATGTAGAAGTTGAAGTGGTACCAAGGTGCCAGTATGAACTGTATGAGAAGTAAACAAACACAGATGTAGCGTATAGAAATGTCTTATGTTTTAGAAAGATTTGAAGACTTTAGAGAAGAAAAAGAAAACATTAAAAATGTGTTTAAGATGCTATTTATGAAAATTGAATCACTGGAGAATTGGCTGAAAGAAGTTATGGCAGAGAGGGAAAGGGGAAAAAGTTCGAAAGGGGATACCAGCTTGCTGATGGAATTAATAGAAAATAACAACATTGCCAATCAAGAACTAGAAAAATTGATGGGAGAAAATCAAGAAGAAATTGAAGGATATTCAGGAAAAGTCAAATATTTTGGTTGTAGTTATATGTAAGGAGAAGCAGGTTCAAGTGGAGTGGCAGAATGAGGTAAAGAAAGAATAAGTCAAACACGAATTATAGAAGAGAAGAAGCAGAAAGCTAAATTGAGTAAGAGTGACTTAGAAGATGTAGTAGTTAAGATTGTACAGAAGAAACAAAAAGTGGTGCAAGACACAGTGGAGAGAACATAGGTTTGTGTGATCATATTCAGCAACTGTGAGAAACTACAGAAAATAAAACATTAGGATTAAAGAGGAAATGGAAAGAGTTAAGCAAGTGTTGAGTGGCATTATTAATGAGGACAGAGATTGGGAACATTAGACTGAGGAAGTAAGAAGGTTAGGCCAGTACAAACAAGAAGGGGTAGACCAGACCAATAAGTGTGAAATTGAAAATGGAATGTGTTGCCAAGAAAAATTTTAGATGTTTCATGAAGACTCGCTAATAACGAAGAATGCAAAAAAATTTAATTAGGAGAGATTTAAATGAGGACAAAAATTAGAAGAAAAACTTGATGAAGGCAGGGGCTTAAAAAAAAAAAAAAATGTTGTGAGAGCACAAGTACAAAAGAAGTTTTTTGGAGAGTGCTTGATATGAGGGTCAAGAGATGGTACAGTACACTCCTGATATAATGAATTAATTAGTACCAAACCCTTGATGTTAAAGCTGAACACCATGCTGTTCAGTAATTTCTCAGGCATTGTGGCTTTTACCAAACAAACAAAGATTGTTAAATTTAGAGCATCCTTCGACTGTACAGTCATACAGTGTAAATAAAGCTAGGTTTATATGGCTCTTTTTCTCAATGAATGCTGTATTTATGGCACCTCTCGCGATGCTTGCCACCCAGAGACTGATGCGGTATTCTGTGGGATGCGGAGGTGCGTGTGTGTGTATGTGTGTGTGTTTGTGTGTGTTTGGGGGGGGGGATGCCATGCTGGTCAGTGTTTCCCGCATGTCCATTCTTTTCTATCTATCCAACCATAGCCCGACGCCCTAATCCCGCAAAGGGTGGCCGCATACAAAACACCTCCAAGTCGCTCTGTCACCCACCATTTTACTGCCCTCCCCCCATCTTACTCCCCCTTCCCTCATATACCTCTCAACTCCATCCCTTCACCTCATCCTCGGTCTCCCTCTCCCCTCACATATACCTCTCTCTTCTCTCTCTCATCTTCTCCCCTATCTCTGCTCGCTAGCCATTCACTACATGCCTTCTTCTTTTGTTCCACAGCTCGTTTCACCTCATCACTCCACCATGCTGTCCCTTGCACACCCCTGCATCTCCCCCTCACTCCACAAACCACCTCGCATGCTGTGCCTATCTCTTCCATGAATATCTTGCATACTTCTTCCACCCCTTGCATCTGCTCTAACTCATACCTTCCCAATCTTTCTTCCACTATGCTCTTATACTTTGCCATTTTCTTACTTTCTTGCAACTTCTCCACTCTTTTCATAGGAGCTGTTTCCTCCTGCCTTCCCCTTCATCTCTTCACCCATTTTCTTTGCAGTCTTACCTTGGCCATCACTAAGTGGTGGTCCAAAATTTCATTCCCACACCTTCTCCACACTCTTGCATCCAACACATGTCTTCTCATTTGCTCATCCACACACACGTAATCAATCATTGCCTTTCGTTCGACGAGTTCACCATCCATCCTCCTCATGACTTACCACGTACTGGCACAGATGTCCACCAAAGCACTACCATTCCCATCCACTTCAGTTGGCACACCCCACTGACCAACCACTCCATCCACTCATACATTCCCAACTTTGCCATCCATGTCTTCAATCAAAAACATTCTCTCGCTTATCTCAAACTTACCCATACGTGCTTCTACACTCGCCCAAAACTCATCTTTCACTCTTGCCACTCGGTCCTCTGTCGGTGCATACGCACATACTATCGCCCAAGCTTGTATACCTACTTTCATCCTCACCCGTACAATCCTTGCACCCACTGTTCCATACTCTGTTATATTCTTCCACTTTTTGCTTATCATCAGACATACTCCCTCTCTTGCCCTCTCATTCTCATTAACTCCCACACATATTCCTAAACCGTACTCCCATTCTCTCACCCTTACACCATCCATTTAGTTTCAGTCAATCCACATACATCCACTCTTGCATCCTCAAACACCTGAATAATCTCTCTCTCTCTCTTTCACTTCATCATTCAGTCCTCTCACATTCCATGTTCCAATCCTTAGAATTTCCTTTGTCCATTCCTTGGTCGTTAATGTATGATCTGTCCTGGTCCAAGGCGCTTTGTTTGCTTGTTTAGTTAGTCCTTTTTACAGGGTGGGGCACTAACCCACCACCATTCTTTGACTGAACAAAAATAGTTAAATGAACATAACATTCAGCCAGCTTAAGGTGATTGTTAAAACTGAAATTCATTAAAAGAGAGTTCAGTATATCGAGGGTTTACTGTATACAAAAACAAGGAAGTAAGGCAGAGTCCCTAGGGAGATGGTGAAGTTGGCAATGAGAAAGCTTTGGATTGAGGAATGGCTGGTTAGAGTAGTTATGGCTGTGTATGTAGGCACTTGCACCCAATTGAGAGTGAATGGAGGTTTGAATGATGAGTTTTTTGTGAATGTTGCTGTGCATCAGGGGTCAGTCTTAAACCCCTTGTTGTTTATCATGGTACTTGAAGCCCTGTCAAATAACTTCAGAAATGGACTCCAGTGGGAGATGTTGTATACCGATGATTTGATGTTGACTGCAGAGAATGGAAAGGGGGTGGAGGAAGGATTTAGGAGGTGGAGAGATGGTATGAGGCACAAGGGCATGAGAGTAAATGCAGACAAAACAAATGTGATGGCATGTAGGGTTGGTGGTAGTACTGTCAAAGAAGAGGGAGAGTGGCCATGTGCAATTTGCCACAAGGGCATAGGAAGTAATTCAATCTTGTGCACTATTTGTGATAAGTGGGTACATAAGAGATTTAGTGGTAGTTGAGGTGGACTGCAAGATAATGCTGATTTCACATGTGCTGTGCGTCAGGGAGAACATGTGGAGATTGTTGGGCTTGAAAGGATTGTTCTTGCTGGAGAATCTCATGTGTGTGGAAGAATTTTGTTATTTGGGAGACATGTTATGCTGGAAGTGGGGCTGGAGCTAGCTATGTGGCTAGAGTGAGGAGTGGTTGGAAGAAGTTCAGGGAGCTGTTGCCTCTCCTGACATTGAGAGAGCTCTCCCTCTGTGCTAAGGGATCTATGTATGTGGCATGCATTAGGAGTGTAATGCTGTATGGTAATAAGACCTGGGCAGTAATAGAAGAGGATATTCACTGGCTCAGACATACAGAAATAACAGTGATTAGGTGAATGCACAGTGGATCCTTGAATGTGAGGCCTGGGGAAGCTAGGTTTACGATGGAAGATTTTAGAGATAGGTCGGGACTGGAGTGTATTGATGTTGTGCTGAGGAGAGGTAAATTGAGGTAGTTTGATCTGTGGAGAGGATGAGGGATGACAGTTGGGTACAGAAAGTGAGAAGTGTTAATGTTAGGGGTAGGGTTGCAAGAGGTAGACCAAAAAATCCTGGGACAAGGCTATTGACTGTGACCTCAGGGACGAGGGACTAAATTGGGAGCCTGCCAGAGATCAAGCAGCATGGAGAGCTGCCATTAGGTGACTGAGGCCGACGCATGCAAGCATGTTGGAGCCTTTGTAAATGAAATGAAATTTGGTAAGAGGGATAAAAGAAGTGGACAGAAAAGGAAGAGTAATAAAGGAAATGGGGAAGAGAGATGAGGTATGCAAAATCAAGATTAAATACTCTATAGCAATGTGGATGTGTCGGTAGCAAAGAAAATGGGGTTTAGTGATTACAGTGCATAAAAGAGGAGAATCTGGACATTATATGTAACTGAAATCAAACTGAACAGTGACATCGATATGGAAGTGCTAGGATGGAATGACTATAACATTTGCAAGAAGGACACAGGAAAAAAAATTTGATGTCAGTATGCTGTTTATGACATAAAAAAACAATGGCATTTGCCTTCTCAGTGTAATAGGAAAAGTATATGGTAGGATACGTATTGACAGAGTCAGGGAGATAACAGAGGAATTAGTTGGAGAAGAGCAGGGAGGTTTTAGGAAGGGAAGAGGTTGTGTAGACCAGATATTCATTCTTAGATCCTTAGTGGAAAAGTTTCTGTATGCAGCCTTCATGGATCTGGAGAAAGCATATGACAGGGTGGATAGACAAGGATTGTGGAAAGTATTAAGAATATATGGAGTGGATGGGAAGTTGTTGAAGGCAGTCAAAAGTATGTATGAGGGTGCTAAGGCTGCAGTGCATGTGGATGGCAAACTGAGTGAATCTTTCCATTTGAAGGTTGGATTGAAACAAGGATGTGTCATGTCTCCATGGTTGTTCAGTCTGTACATGGATGGGGTTATAAAAGAGATACAAGGTCAGGCAGTGGATGTTGGAGCAGCCCTAGTGAGAGAGGGCAGTGTTTGGAAACTCCCTGTACTGTTGTTTGCAGATGATACTGTGTTGTTGAGCGAAGACGAAGGGGAGCTGCAAGGTGTAGATGAGTTTGGGAGAGTGTGTAAGAAATGGAATCTAAAGGTGAATGTAGGGAAGAGTAAAGTGATGGTCTTCGAGAGAAGTGAAGCCAGTGAATGTACAGTGAGACTGGATGGGGAGGATATGGAGAATGTGAGTGCATTTAAGTACTTGGGTAGTGTGATGAGTAAGGATGGAAGTCTGGAGGGTGAAGTGCTTGAAAGGGTGCAGCAGGGAAGGAAGGTTGCTGGTTCGTTGAAAGCAGTGATAAGAAACAGGGAGGTGAGCGTGGAAGTGAAAAAGTTGTTACATGACAGTATTGTGATACCAACTCTATCATATGGAAGTGAAGCTTGGACCCTGTTGGAAGGACAGAAGTCAAGAGTGAGAGCAGTGGAAATGAGTTATTTGAGAGGAGCATGTGGAGTCACGTGGAGAGACAGACTGACAAATGGGGAAGTGAAGGAGCATTGTAGTGTGGTTGTGGACGTGATAGGAAGCATTAGGAGAAACACGTTAAGGTGGTTTGGGCATGTGGAGAGGATGGAGAGTGAAAGATTGATGAGGAGAGTGTATGTGACTGAGGTGGAGGGGGCGAGAGGGAGGGGGAGGCCGAGGATGAGATGGAGGGATGGAGTGGAGAGGTACATGAGAGAAAGGGGGGGTGTGAGTTGGAAGCGGGGTAGTGAAATGGCAGGGGACAGAGTGACATGGATGCGATTTGTTTGTGGCCACCCTGTGCGGGATTGAGGCATCTGGCAATAGATAGATAGATAGATGAAGTATTAACCTTGGAAATAACACAACAGAGGTGATAGGGGTGGAAATACAGGTTAGAAAACTGGATATAGCTGTGATTTATATACCTCCCCAAACAAAAATGTGGACAAGAGAGGAGTATGAATGTCTGATGGGAGTGTTAGCAAAATTGATTAGAAGAAACAACAGATTGATGTTGACTGTAAATTCAGTTGCATGGATGTAACTTTGGAAAGATTGGATGAAGGGACAAGTGAAGAATCATGGGGATACAGAGTAATAGACCTGTTCTTAGACAATATGCTAACTCAATATGTTATGGAAAATACAAGAATTAGTAGAGATGATGAACCATTGATGTTGGATTTTATATTTACAAAAGTTCTCAATGATGTGTTCATTATAAGATAATAGTATCCCCTGGGGAGAAGTGACCATTTGGTCATTGAAATGCTGGTTCTGATAATAGGTAATGAGAGAGGAAACAAACAGGATAGACAAAACTAAGGAAGAACAGACTTCACTCCATAAGACATTACAGTATTTTGGTAATGCAGATTTGAGCAGAATGACAGTGATGGAAAATATTCATGACAAATATGGAATTATGATGAATATTTATGAATGGGGTATCAGTAGATATGCCCTAATATTAACTGTGAGAAGGCCATCGGGCCAGGTTGGATTGCTGGATGGATACTAAAAGATTGTGTTGATCAGCTTGTGTTATGCCAGTATGATTAGGTTAGTGGTTTATATCTGGGAATGTGAGGAACATTTTAGAAATTGTTATTCCATAGAATTAATCTGGAGATGTGAGAAACATTGTAGAAATGTCAGCTTGTCTGTTTTGTTTAATTTCTCACTTACCTTAGGATTTAGTTCTTGATGTTGTTGTTGTGCATTGTAATTTACATGTATTATTATGTTGGACACTGTTCTGCTACTGGTACCATGTAATCCAGTACTACCTGTTTCATGGTCAGATTGTCAGCAACTAAACCAGCACCCCCACTGGTCTTGGCCAGTGAGGAGGGTGACTAGACACCCTGCAGGATGAAAAACAAGACCTGTCAAAGGGCAGATGAGCAGTTTGTGCCAACGACCATCTAGTAATGTAGGTTGAACTTTGTTAGCCTTAGTTGGCAATCCACGTAGGAGAAGGAGAACTTCTAGGTAAAATCTGGATAGCCACAGTCAAGGATTCCATTCCCCTGTCCATTGGCTAGTGGTGAGCCCTCTCCTGACTTGGGAGGTTGGGGTGGGGTTTGTGTCCCTTCCCTGTAAAAGGAGAAACAACCTCACGCAAAATAAGAGAAGGAAGAGGGATAGAGGTCAATGTGTATTGGCTGACCCTGACCCAGTTTTGCTGGGGGGGGGTCCTCCCTCGTGTGCTGGCCTGGCAGAGCTTTTGGGTCCCTGTCATGCTGGTGCCCATCATGATGGTTGCTGAGTAAAGGCTATGGGACCCCAGTAACCAAATGATTGGGGAAGGGATCTGCTAGCTCAGACCCTGCTTTTGATTCAAGTAGTGTTGGTGCAGAGGATGCACGAGCCCGAGACTCCAAGTGCGGGGGTGACCTTCGGAAAGCACTGTGAGTCGGGGCTTGGGATGTTCTAAGCCTTTCAAAGGATGGTTGACTGCCTTTGTTGTCACGAGAGTTGGGGCAATTGCGGTTCAGCATAGCTGCTTTCTGAGAAGTGAGGTGACCCAGGCATGGTGAGATCGGTAGCGATGGTTACACATACTACTGGTCTGGCTGTGATGTTGATGCCCATCTTAGGGGTGTCTCTGTGGTCATTGCTGCTCATATTGTCTCTTGTGTCAACAGGGTTTCTCCGGTTGTTATGCGTTTAATGCTGGTGAGATTGAAGCAGTCCTTGGGCTTCATCTCTCTTATTTGCAGTGTACACTTCAACTGAGGTGAGTGATATTGAAGAGAATGAGTTATTCTACACCAAACTTGACTCTGTTGTGGAACAGTGCCCCCTGCGGGATACACTCCTGGTCTTGGGTGACTTTAATGCAGTTAGTGGCACTGACAGGAGAGCTTCAGGAATTGTGTAGGTCCCCTTGGCTCTGGAACCAGGAATTCCAATAGTTCTTACCTTGTGGATTTTGCAAAATCCCGTAAGTTAAGAATTGCTGGATCCTGGTTCCAGTGGCAAAATCATCACTGCTGGACTTGGTATCCCAATACCGTAGGGGTTGCTAAGGAGATTGATCACATTCTTGTTTGTACTCGCTGGAGGATCCTTCAGTACTGCAGGGTTTTCAGGAGTGCAGAGTTCTTTGCTACTGATTACAGACTTGGTGTTGCCACTCTAAGGCTAGAAATTAAAACTGAGACATTCTCAAGATAGCACAAAAAAAAAAGGTCCCATTTTGAGAAACTGGGGGATAAAGAGTGTGCATATGAGTATGCAGTGGCAGTCTCAGATTCGTTTGAAGTGCTCAGCACTGTTGAAGATATTGTTGAACAATGGGATACCTTTATGTATGCTACCCCAGCAGCAGCTGATGAGTGTATAGGAGACCGCCCAAGATCAAAGGGGGGATTCATCTCACGGGGAACACTGACCACAATTTAGGAGAGCCATGCTGCCAGACTGCCTGGGGATCGGGAACAGCACAGACTTCTGTCTCGACAGGCACGAGTTTCACCAAGAAAGGACAAGGAGAGGTATGTCAGGGAAATCGCTGATGAAGTGGAAGGCCATATTCATGCAGATGATCTTCGACCAGCCTACTGAGTCCTGAAGAAGCTCCACTTCAGACCCAGCTTTCAGGTTAACTCTTTTTGGACAGCAGATGGATGGCTTGTGTCGGGGGCAAGTGAGTGTAGAGCTTGTTGGGTTTAGTACTTTGAGCAGCTATATATGGCTGAACCCCGCCAGTGGGGAGCTTCTGTCTGCTGGTGTACAACCATTGACTACTGTCCCACTAATTGACGAAGCCATGCCTTCTCTAGATGAAAGCTAGAAGGCAGTGGCTAGGTTGGAAAGTGGTAGAGCAGCTGGTGTTTGTGACATCCCAGCAGAATTTATCAAAGCTGGGGGCGAATCCATGATCAAGGGGCTACATGCAATCATAGAAGCCATTTGGCAGACTGCTATCATTCCTCCTGAGCGAACAAAGGGTTTGGTCATCCCTATCTGGAAAGGAAAAGGAGACCAGTGTGACTGTAGTAACTACCATGGTATTACAGTGTTCAGTGTACCGGGCTAAGTTCTTGCTCACATTCTCCTGATGCGTATCCTGGACCATTGGCTAAAGTTTCAGAGGCCTAAACAATCCAGATTCACATCCAAGAAGTCTACAGTTGACCGTATCCTAGGTCTTCGAGTCCTTGTAGAGCGCCATCTTAAGTTTCAATGAGGTCTGCTAGCAGTCTGTGTGGATCTCAAGAAGGCGTTTGGTTCAGTAAATCGAGAGTTACTATAGGAACTCATTTGACTCCATGTGATTCCCGCAGGGATAATCCGACTGATTACTGGCTGTCAATTGTGGGGAGAACATCTGACTTCTTCCCAGTAAGTTCTGGTGCAAGACAGGGATGTGTCCTTGCCCCCACACTTTTCAACACATGTATGGATTGGGTACTGGACCAGGCTGTGAGTCAGTCATTGTGGGATATCAGTTGGCAATTTCAAAGTTACTGACCTTGACTTTGCAGATGATGCAGTAATCCTAGCGGAGTCGCTGGGGATACTACTGATTGCCCTCGAGGAATTTCACGAGAATGCGAAGCCATTGTCCAAGCATTTGGCAACTGGTTGGATGAAGCAGTTCAGTCTGTCCAAGCATATGGTGAGGATATAGAAATCTTGGAAAGATTGACTTATCTTGGTAGTGTGGTCCATAACAATGGTAGATCAGATAGTGAGGTTTCTTATTGCATTGATATGGCGTACGGGGTTATGGATTCACTCAGTTCGCAGGATCATGGGATATTGCTGGTGCTACCAGGTGTGTAATGGGCGACTCCGTGAGACTGAATCAAGGCCTGTTACCCACATAATTCATCAACACCAAGTCCAGCTATATGGGCACGTGGTGTGCTTTCCTGAAGCTGAACCTGCTCACAGGGTGATCTCTGAACAAGTTAACCCAGAGTGGAGGAGGCCAAGGGGAAGGCCACGTAACTCATGGCTGGGGCATGTCAATCACTCCCATTGGGAGATACAGCACTTAGAGGGGGAAGTGTTGCTGCCTGGAGGATTGCATGGAGGAATCTGCATGGGTAGAGTTGGAGGGTGAGTGAGGCTGTGTCCCCCAGAGTGTTTGCCCCATCTTGTTTGATTGATTATGTTGGAAAATGTGAATCCTCTCTTAGGCTCTAGAATATGCTTTATTGTACAAGATTGGATGATGGATGAATGGTTGGATGAAAAATCGAGTTCTCTCCTAGGCTGTGGAGTGTTTGGGGCTATACCAGCAGGTGGGGCTGGGAGTTGGGAGTTGGAGGTGAATGGAGTTGGGGTTGGGAGGTATTTAACCATTTAGCCGCGGGTCATCACTCTCGTGACGGTCGGTGGCAATGGATCAAACCTACTGGGAAATAATTGATTAGTGTTTCTAATGATAATATCAAGCATTGGTATTCATATTACGGACTGTCAGGAAGTGTAAATTGGCGACTTCATTACCCAACTTCAGAAGTCTCCACAAGTCATACGGTAGTCGACGAGTGCTAAAAAAAACATCCCATGAGAAAGCTGAAGGTATGTCCCATATGCATATATAATTATAATACTCTAGGACAAAAAAACTGATTTTTGGCAAATATTTTTAAAAAGTGAGTCGGAGCTCGAATTAACACTGCAGTACGGGCAGGAACCGCCTCCGTCAACCCCACAGTTAAGGGGTTAGTGAGACCGTCCTGCTGCCAAGTTCAGTGTTTAGTGAGTAGTTAGCCAGAGAGTAACAGGTTAAGTTAGTGCATGTGCAGTGGCCAGAAGTAGTAGTTGTTCCCTAGGCAGTCTGGCTGAACAGTCCTGAGTCCCTAAGGAAGGCCATGGCCAAGACCGGGCATTCCTACAGAGCTCTCAAGGAGTGTATGCTGTGTTGTTGGCATAGGTGATTGTGTACAATACGGTCTTCCATAATGTGCTTAATACTATGGGGTGCTGTGTTACATTTTGGACAGGCATCAGCAACGAGTCATCCAGCCTCTTTGGATAACTTAAGAGGCTTGGATGATGCCCACATCTCAGTCTGGCCAGGTGGACCCTGTCCTCACGAGGGAGATAGGATTCAGAAGGGTGGATATCAGGAGGGCATGCATGCAGCTGTGTGTTGTCTTTAAGTGACTGAATGGAGCAGTGAGTGATTTGAGTATGTATATGCTTCTGGAAGCTGGTCTGAGTTGGGCGAGGGGGGAGAGATGACAGTATTTGTGTATGATATCATGTGCTGGGTTCCTTGGTGTGTGTGGATGTGCTGCTGTGTAGTGTAGTGGATGGTGTGGGTTTGTGGAGGCTGCAGTGAGAATTTGGGTACCTCTCATGTCTAGGTGACCCTTGACTTTGAGGACGTCGGTTTCTTGATGTAGGTGGTCTATGGGTGTAGTAGCTGTGCACCCTGTGATTATTTTTAGGGCCTTGTTCTGTATGGTCTGTAGTGTGTTGTAGTGAAGTTAGAAGCCCAAGCAGGGCTTGCATAATTCATCACTGAATGTATATATTGTTTGTATACTATGGTGGTGGTTTCTTTGTTGTGTCCAAATGTTGTATGGGCAAGTGATCTCAAGGCATTGAGTCTTGGTATTATTTTATTTTTAATATTTTGTGATGTGTTGTTTAAATGACATTGATGTATTTTACACCAAGGATTTTGTGTGTGTGTGTGGGGGGGGGGTGAGGAGAGTGTTGCTTATGGTGAGGTGTGGAATGTGACTGTGTTCTGCTTTTCAGTTTCTGAGATGAGTCACTGTAGCTGGGGCTATTTTGAGCCTCTTTGTTTTTTTTTTTGTTTTTTTTTATGTGTCCGACTCTGGGCATAGGCTTCACAGCCTGCTATCAAGGCCCAGTCGTCCTCCTACAATCTACATGTCACCACTTCGGCGCTTAACACCCACCGTCCATATTGAATACATGCTAGGGCTGTCTCATACAGGACTGGTGTATTGGTATTAGTGGGGTCATTTTTACGACATGTCGGCGGGTCTTCTGGTAGATCAGTAAAGCCTGATTTAATTAAATTCAAATCCTTAAACTGTTCCCTGCACCAGCGAGGATTCGAACCTGGGTCCCACGGGACCGCAAGCCAACTCTCTACTGATCGAGCTACCGCCTCCCCTTGGTGAACCATTCATGTGGTGTGTTGAGGTAAGGTTGGAGGATGTGTGCAGCTGTGTGTGCATTTTGGTGTGTTCATGTGAGTGTTGTCAAATGCATAGGAAGCACTGTGTATCTGTGGTGTGTGGGGTGTGGGTATGTCGTGTATGTATAGGTTCAAGAGTGTAGGGGACAAAGCAGATCCTTGGGGTACACTATTTGTGAAGTTTCTGATGTTTGAAGACTGACCAGCAAATGTTATTTGTGCACACCTGCCTGCTAAGTAGTTTCCCAGTCATCTTTTTGTGTTTTGTGCATGTTTGTGTTGAATATTTTGTTTGTGAGGTTGTGGCGGGGGATGGCATCAAAAGCTTTGCTAATGTCTAGTGTGACTAGGAGTGGTCTGTGTGGTGGCCTAGCTGAATTCATGCCATCAAAAACTCTCTGTGTAAGGTCTGTAAGAAGAGTGTTTGTGGAGTGTAGTGGCCTAAAGCCATGTTGTGATGGGGCTAGGGGGGGGTGAGGTGTAAGTAGTTGTAGTACCATTAGAGGGGGTGCAGAGGGGTGTGATGGGGCAGTGTGAGAAAGGTAACGTGGGGTCTTTGTTGGGTTTAGAGATAGTGATGATAATGCCATTCTTCCAGATGTTGGGTACAGTGGATCCTCAGTAAACAAAAACCCGATAAACGAAAGCGATGAATATAGGACATATTCCACTATACGAAAGTTATCTGTCGATATGAAAAGTGAAGCGAATGGAAATACGAAAAATTCAAAATGGGCGTGCTTCATACCGCCGCGCTTGCTTGCGGCAAGGCCGTCACAACAATAGGAAGACAATTCACCATCAGGAATTTTCAGCGTCAGGACGATTCCCTGTCATTTATTTACATATCAGTTAATTTAGCAAATGCAGTATATTAGTTTTCGTGTTATGTGAGTTATAAAGCTGATGATGGTTTATACTTTTTATAATAAATATAAAATATGGCTTCAAATAGTTGGTATTCGTCGTTTCGTTTTTGAAGGCTGCAACATGCTTGCATGCGTCGGCCTTTTTGGATTGGAGCGTGTAGCATTTTATGACCGGATGCCCTTCCTGATGTCTACCAATGACCCTTGGGTGGATTCGATCCTCCGACCCTATGGCCAGAGCAGAGCGCTCTAACCCACTGAGCCAGGTATATTGAAACTTGAATCAGGTGACGTATTACCTGCATGCCTTTGTTTAGGCAACTCACTTGTTACCAGTGAACTGGCCAGTAAAGGCATGTCATGCCACGGTATGAAATTCAAGGCCAGAGTGATTCCCCAATCAATGACAATGTGGAGGACAAAGTTTACTTAGTGTTAAAGGAAGAAACAGTCAGAAATGATGATCAGGTAATGTTGCCAAAAAAGGTGCGGTACCTTGACGTGTTTGGTGAGGAAACAACGTTTATATCGCCTATATTACTGTGTGAAAACCAATATACTCTTGTATTACATATAAATTCTTACCAAATAAATAAATAAATAACTATTGTAAGTGTTTTGGAATATTAACCCTCCCATAGATCACATTTTCTCAGGAGCCAAGGCCCTCAGAAAACACAGACGTGAGGGTATTCTTACCTGTAGCAGCATTTTAAAGGTCAAGTGAGCGATTTCTCTATGAATTTTCGATGTTTCTCATAAAAAACAGAGGTTTTAGAAAGAAAAAAAAATCTGCCAGGATTGGGGGAGGTAATTGGTTAAGAATCTGCCAGGATGGAGTGGGATATCATAAGGCTACATAGGAGAGATTGGCATTTATAAATGCCTAATAACCTCAAGTGAATGATTGACATACTCAGATTATACGGATAATATTAATTTTACCTGTACATTCTCAGCTAATCAATCAGTCTCAACCTACTACATCCAAAAATTACAATAAAATTTACTGAAGATAGCTATGGGAGACGCCAGATTATAATTCAGAGTCGACTGCAGTGAGGTAGAGACAAGTTAATTATTGACTACAAGTGCAAATTAAGTGGTAGGTGGTGGCGACCATCATCCACTCACTTGATGCAGTGCTGCCTACTTCTTCTTTAGCCTTTATCATTCTCTTTCTGAGCCTGGCCTCCTCTCTTCCTATTTCTCCCATCTTTCCTGTTACTTCTTATTGCTTTTCTTTCCTTTACAGGTGGCTTTACATTGAGTGACAAGCCAAATGGTTTCTTGTAAACCAAGAAACCATTTACAACGCTGGGTGGTAACCATATAACCAAACCATACATGCTCCCTACGTGTCAACAAGTGGGTTGGTGGAGGGTTAGTGCCCCTGCCTGTAAAACAAATAACTCAGAGTCAAATGGCCACCCCTTACGGGATTATGGCGTCTGGCAATAGATAGATAGATAGATAGAAGTGCAAATTATAAACTAAGATCCAAATCTACACTGTTCAGTGAACATAGACCTTGATAGTTCCACATGAAATTAGTTATTATAGTATTAAACAGTTAATATTAAATATATTTATACAATGACGGAATCGTCTATGTTTTGACGGTGAATTGTCTGACGGTGAGTTGACTTCATGGTGAATTTTCCCGGAACCAGTCCACGTCCCTCCTCGCAGCTTTGCTGCACATAAGGATATTTTTGCAGCTCTACAAATTTTTGGACTGTTTAGACATGCCTACCATGTGCCCTGCATCATCTCCAGCATCAGGGAAGCCCTCTGCAAAGAAACAGCAGCACCATACTCTAACTCTGGAGAGCAAATTGGAAATTATGCCACTAGGAGGGGCAGGGAGTCTTGGAGATTGAGCGTGCTTTAGGCCTTGCAGCTTCCACCATTGGGACTGTGACCAAGAAAAAGAGATGTACAAGTAAATGGCCACTTCATTCTCTACATCTAAAGATATTACTTACTTCTACACTTATTACTTATTTCAAAATACAAGGGGTAAAGTTTAGGTGGGGGTCTGGGGGGGGGGCCTGGAATGCATCCCCCACTTTTTATGTATAGTAATCCCCCCACTATCCGACATAATAGAGCCAAAATCATGTCCAGACATTGGTCTTGTCCGAATATTGGGCCTGAAGCTCCAGCACCGGTCATTCATGACCCTAAGTTAACCTAACCTAAATCAGAAAACTACCTTCCTACCTCCCTACCGGACATGTATAGCACTTATTTAGGTCCCGTTTCACATAAATAATGCACACAAAGCATGAATTAATTGAATTTTAACCAAAAAATGATGATTTAGAGGTGAGTAAGGCATAGGTGGTCAGAACTTGCCAGCATAGTATAAGTAAGTATCGGACATGGAAATCATCTTTTCTCACATTTTATGCACTAAATTATTGGATACAAAGCATCAAATACAGTAAATGATGTAAATTGTTACCAGAAAAATGGTTAGGTTAGGTTAGGTTAGGTTATGACCGGACATGAAATTCACTGGCATTCACCTTTTTCACAGCTAGTGCACTAAAATA
>JAGKTI010011833.1:0-25629 GCA_018397915.1 Birgus latro | reverse complement strand
TTACTCCCAGTCCTTCATTTATGCAACTGGTCAACTCTGGAACTGTCTTCCTCTGTCTGTATTTCCTACTTCCTATGATCTCCAGTCTTTCAAACGCAGTGTGTCCAGGCATCTCGAATTGAACGGATCTTGAATTTGGCTCTCTTTTGTACTGTTTTTGCTTTTTCTTGGAAGGAACAGTATGCAGGCCTGTGGCCTTTGGTTCCTTCTTCCTTGCATAAAAAAAAAAAAAAAAAAACCTTGTGTGCCGTGTAGTGTAGTTAATTTTAAACATTTTTCAAATACTGTATTGTACACTTTATATGCCTTACAATTTTACAAACTAAAGATGTTCACTTTGTCTGTGTGTATATCACTTATCACTTGTCACCTTCAAGCAGCATATCAGGGACTTCTGGGGAAATGATGTGGGGGAAAATGATGTGGGTTGACTGAGGCAGAGCACAGGGGAACATAGTGACGCCGCCAGCCTGCCACCAACCGACGCACGAACACACAAACCGCTTGTCATGTGATGAATGTTTGGTGTCTAGAATATACATTTATATTAATGCAAACCCCTTTTCTAACTTTTTGGCATTTAGAACATACTTTATTGGCATAACTTTAAACACTTCAAATACTGTACTGTACACTTTATGCACTAAATTATTTACGATCTTACAAACTAAAGATGTTCACTTTGTACAGTATATTTCACTTATCACTCATCGCCCTCAAGCAGTATATCAGGGACTTCCAAGGAAAAAATGAGGCCAGAGCATGGGGAAACAAGAGTGACGCTGCCAGCCCACCACCAACCGACGCACAAACACAAAACTGTACGGACAATATGGCTGACCTGACCTGAGGTTAAGCAGTCTGGACTGCTTCTAGCTCTTACTGATTTTCCCGATAAATAAGAAAAAATTCTCGTAGGCTCCTTGACTCTGAAAAAAGCGAATTCTGGTCTAGTGAAGTCCATTGTAGTGAGGTCATACTGTATATAGGCTATCTGGGAACGAGTTAAAGGTGGAATTTTGTCAAAATTGCATATTGAAGAGGTGAAATAAACAGGGCTTACTGGGATACCATACCTGTGAATGGCCTTGTATCGATCTACTCCACAAAATGATTTCAGCGAAGGTGATCAAAGGATGGCATTCCATGCAACCATATCCTGCCTCGGTTTTACCCCTATATTCCATTCCTCTCTACTGTCCACCACACATTTTCTATCTTATCCTTCCTCACCACCATAAAAAGCAGTCATTTCCCACTTAGTGACTAGGATGTGTGTACAACTTAGCACTGAGTGAAATAAATTTAAGAGATGCACATACTGTACTCTGGTTTGGTTGTGTGCATATAAATATTATTATTAATAATAAAATCTCCAAAACATCTGCCATGATTAAGTGATTTTAGATAGGGGAATCTGGGGGACACTTAACCCAGCCAAAACCCCTGGTTATATGGCTACCACCCAGCACAGTAAATGGTTTCATGGGTACAGGAAGCCATTTGGCTTGTCACTAAGTGTAGTGACCATAAGGCATCCCAATACTGAGTGTATGGATGATGGGTGTCCCCATCTACCTGCTCTAGGGTGGGAAAGGAGAAGGTCTGGATGATGATGATGATGAATAAAATAATAAAATGGTAATAATAATAATAATAATTCATTCATTATCCAACCCTATGTCGCCCCACAGAGGAGTGTAGGAGCCCAGGGCTAGGCAAGTTGCTCCTGACGTTTAAGATGAGAGTGACCAGCCTCACTCATCCCTGAATGGCATTACGTAAGCAATAAACCCCAACCATCCCTTGGATATAAACCTTCACCGGCTCAATCAGATTGGAGCGCCGTAATTACCCACTAAACTAACAGGTGCCAAAATCTGGTTATATGGTTATCACCCAGCATAGTAAATGGTTTCATGGTGTACAGGAAACCATTTGGCTTGTCACTCAGTATAGAGCCACCCACAGGCAGAAGGACGAGGAAAGAATGATGGCAAGAAAGACAAGAGGGAGTGTAAAGTCACCCATTGGCAGAAGGACAAGGAAAGAATAAAGGAAAGAAAGACAGAAGAGGATTGAAGGAAAGAAGGATGGAGGAGAGGAAAGGGCAGACACCTGAGAGCAGCACTACATTGAGTGAGTGGATGGTGAGCATAATAATAATAATAATACCCCATTTCAGTTTTATACATTCAAGAACAACTTTCAATGATAAACAGCAGTTATTTCATCAGCAGCTTCAAACTTTTATCACTGCTAACCATTATTTTGGCACAGTCATAATTTCAATACAAAATGCCTGAATGCAAAGAATATTAATATTTCCAGTGAATTCAACTTACAGTTCTTTACCCATTCATTCCATCTTCCCACCTCCTTTCATTAATAGCTG
Source organism: Birgus latro (assembly GCA_018397915.1). Lineage (NCBI taxonomy): Eukaryota > Metazoa > Arthropoda > Malacostraca > Decapoda > Coenobitidae > Birgus > Birgus latro. The sequence goes on along the minus strand of JAGKTI010011833.1, from coordinate 23,234 downwards.
CCATGCTACATAACTACAGTAGTGTACATCTAACTTTCTCTGTAAAATGAATCATTAGCTTCCAATCCACAATTGCCTATGCTTAAAGAGACATCTCATTATTCATACATGTTTAAACACAATAACACTAGCCATATATTACCCCTTTCAAGATGTAGGGGCCTGAAACTTGGCCAGTGATATACAGAACTTTTAAGGGTACAAGACTCACCTAAACCTCTGGTGGCAAAACATAACTTAAATCCCCAAACACCTCTTCAATATTTAAATTATGCATGCAAGGTAAACAAGACCACATAGCATTCTCAGCTGATATGATAAACCTGGTTTTTCTTTACATACAGTGTTTCTTCTCCAAGAACATACATCCTTCATTGGTTCTCTTGTGCACTGACTCCACTTATATTGTTCATTATCAGCAACTAACAGACTGGGTGCTGACCTTCACACTGCAATGTATCAAGCATGTGAGAGTAACCCAATACACTGCATCTTCCCTGCTTCTGTGCCAGAGGACCTGGCATGGCAATCTAGACAGAAGCCCATAGGGTGATGCCAAACACAGCTTGCTGTGATCAAACTCCACCATTTACACCTTCATGTGCACTTGTAGTTACAACATCGACAACAACAGTAATAAAAAACACTACTACTTCAATGGCTACAACACAAAACACTGATTACTGCACCATCTCAAACTGGCCACACACACATTCCAGTTTCTTCTCTTCCTTCCTCTCTATACTTCCATGTAACCTGTTCTCATCAGGAACACCTACTCCCACCAGATCCCAGTCTACCACCCTTTTGACTTTCCTGCCACAGGTCTGCTGACTTTTACCTCCACCCCTGCAGGGCCACTGGCTGGTTGCACGCCGAGCCCAGTGCCTTCCCAGGAGGTGGTGGGGTTGAAGCACCCTGCTCACTGACTCAGCAGTAGTCGGCTTGTCTGGAAAGTTGTGCAGGAACTAAAAACTAACTAAACAAAAAAAGCATATTTCTTTAATCTAACAATTATAAATTAACGTTTACTAAATATGGGTTCTCTTCATTGGGAGATTTTGATTTGTAGCTTCATCAGTTCTTGGCTTTAAGTGACAGAGGTGAGTTTATTTAGTTACAAATATATGGTTATCACAGATCCTTGGGCAACTATTTTTCAAACTGACTCTTAAAGTAAAAACAAATGAAAACACAATACAGTACTAGTGATACTTCTATGAAGAAAGTACTCATTGGTGACTCTCCACATGAAGGCAAATACAAACAATTATACAATATTCCTATTATAAAGAAGGCTGAAAGGTAAATATAGTAGGACCACATTAATTCTACATCACCAGTCCGCATTACTTAAGTTACAGTGCAAATGGGTTATTACCAAACATGCTTCAATCATAATATACATATCCATTAAATACTGTACTTAATCCTGGGGAGTATCAAACAAGGTATGGCCATGGCAGAAAAGTCTCAAGGTTGTTCAGTTTTTAAACACATCTTTTGTTTTCCCATAATATGCATTTCATCTAAAGCTGACTATCACACAGCTCAATTCCTTTCACACAATAACATAAAGCATCACTTTCAATTACTAATAATATTTTATCTTCATATACTGTTTTTGTCAATCAGTCCACATCACTTCACATCCTGTATGATTTTATACCCACACCACCATAGATATTCTTAAATGAGGAAGGCAAAGGTGTATGCAAGCATCAGTTTCTGACAATAAATGTTGGAAGAGTTCGAGCATGTGATCAAACTGCATACCATGTTTCCAAGTTCATTCAGCAATGGGGTTATGAAGCCAGACACACTTTACTCTCACCAAACTTTCCATCAATAACTGTCAGAAACAGAAGCTTGCTTACACCTTTGTGTATTCAGTTTTAAGAATATAGTTGTAAAATTCATACCCTCAGCTTATGCTTCCATTTCAAAGCTTCTGTTCGTGTCACAAGTGATGATCCATATAGGTACTGTTCTTTCATTACTCCTTCGCTAGTACAATATCATAAGCCTCATGTAACAGGCCAGTTTTCTTAACTTTTTTCAGGGACTCTAGACACAAGTATTGGAAAACATGCACCCTTTCATCACAACTCCTGTTTTCATTACTTTGATGTATAGTCAACAAAAGAAATGCCATTACCCAGAAAGTCAGTATTTTTAAAAGATAATCAAGTTATATGTATGAAGATTTTTGCATCCACTAACAGTCCCTTCCATATGCTGCATAAATGAGAGTGGCTGGCATGCCCACACTATGATTTATTTTTTTTTTCCAATTATTTCTCAGTGAAATGGGTGATATGAATGGAAGAGGTGGCACTAGTCCTGTGAATGATATAATGGGTAGTAATGGAGTACCAGGAGGGAATGATAATGGAATGCAACTGAAGGACCAGGAGGGAATGATAATGGAATGCGACTGAAACACATTTCTCAGGAAAAGAGGTTGTGCATTTGTAATCCTTGCTTCAGCCATAAAGTTGCACATAAATATACTGTACATGGTACACAGAAAATGGAGATCGTGTTGAAAGGAGCCTGACTGATCACTTGCTCATAAAGAAAACGATGCTAGAAGTGTTGCTGATACGAGGGCAGTGAGAGGACGATGTGGATGATTGTCAGATCATATGATTGTGGAGTGCAAGATCAAACTGAGATGAGTGAGGTGGACCAAGAGGGAGAGGGGCAGTCAGGGAGAAAGACTGAAAGTCGAGAAGCTAAGGATTAAAGAAGAGTTGAATACAAAGCCAATGCAGGAGAGGAGTTGGAATCGGTGAATTGGAATGAAATGGATCTGGACAACATGTGGGATGCATATGGGGATAGCTTAGTTAGGAATGCTAAAGCGGTGTATGGTATTGCAAGAGTAACAACGAAAAAGCAAGGGAACGGTGGGACGAAAAGGTTAAGAGAGCGGTTGAGGAAAAGAGGAAGATGTGGCTAGAGTGGATACATGACAGGCGTTCAACTGAAATAAGAACTGAATATACTGAGAGCAGGACACATAAAGAGACTAGTGATGAGGAAAGAGAAGGAGGTAAATGATGATCTAGTAAGAAAAATGAATGCAAGTTACTATGAAAATACGAAGTTTGAGGTGCGGAAATGTAGAAGTGACAGCAGAAAGAAATGTGAAAGTGTAAAGGATGTAAGTAGTAGATTATTAACCCATGGGGACCAGATGGAAACAATATTTTGAAAGTCTGATGAATGGTCACGGAAAGAGCTGAGAAACCGTAAACATGATTGGTTTGGGGGGTGTACAGAAAAGGAATGTAGTGCTAGGAAACGTGACACTGACAGAAGTGATGAACGCTGTGAAACTGCTGAAAAATGGGAAAGCAGAAGGTGCTGATGAGGTGTATGCAGAGATGATTATGTGTCGTGGAGAGAGTGGAATATAGTGGTTGTTGGAGATATGTAAGAAAGCATGGATGAGTGAAACTGTGCCAGTAGAGTGGAAAAAGGCTGTGACTGTACCTCAGCACAAGAACAAAGGTGAGCAAAGTGAGTGCATGAATTATTGTGGCATAATTCTATTGATTGTTGTAGGGAAGGTATATGGAAGAATTATTATACAAAAAGTAAGAGAGATATCAGAAGGCCTAGTGAGTGACAAACAGGTGGCTTTAAGAGTGGCAGAGGATGTCTGGATCAAATATCTGCAGTGAGACATAGTGGACAAGGCTTGTGAAAAGGACCATACGGTGTTTATGGCATTTATGGCTCTGGAAAAATCATACAACAAAGTAAACAGAGAAGGATTGTGAAAGGTTTTGTGTATATAAGGGATTTATCTTGGAAAGAACATATTACATCTCTTGTGAAATCTGCTTCCAAGAGATTAGGTGTGCTAAGCCGACTCTGAACTTTCTTTACCCCTGCACAGTTGTTGACCTTGTACACGGGTTTTATTCGCCCATGTATGGTGTACAACTCTCATGTGTGGGGAGGCTCCCCACATGCAGCTCTTCTCAAGAGAGTGGAGTCAAAGGCTTTTCGTTCCATTAACCCCCCTCCTCTTATTGATTCCCTTCAACCTTTGTCTCTTCACCGCACTGTTGCATCTTTATCTCTCTTCTATCGCTACTTCAACAGTCACTGTTCCTCTGAACTGTCTGCTTGCATCCCTCCACCTCTACGCACCAAACTCTCATCCCCTTCTGTCCAACTCTCTAATGCAAGAGTTAACCGTTACTCCCAGTCCTTCATTTATGCAACTGGTCAACTATGGAACTGTCTTCCTCTGTCTGTATTCCCTACTTCCTATGATCTCCAGTCTTTAAAAAGCAGTGTGTCCAGGCATCTCAAAATGAATGGATCTTGAATTTGGCTCTCTTTGGTATTGTTTTTGTTTTTTCTTGGAAGGAACAGTATGCAGGCCCAAGGCCTTTAGTTCCTTCTTCCTTGCATTAAAAAAAAAAAAAAAAAAACACTATGGTGCACATGGTAAGCTGCTAGGTGTATTGGGAGCTTTTATGAGGGTAGTGATGCATGTGTAAGGGTAAATGGGCATCAAAGTGAATGGTTCATGATCAGTGTTGGCGTGTGACAAGCTTGCATGATGTCCCCATGGTTGTTCAGTATATACACTCGCCCCTCGATCTCCCGTACCCCAGTTTCCTGGATTTTGGATTTCACGGACATGGATTCTCACAAAAGTCTGACCATTATTCTCTCACATAAAACTATAAGCAGTCTGGTGCACAACACAGTATAATTTTGGCAAGGTTTAGGCTTGATAAAGGCCATTTGTAACATGCACAAGAAGATATTTTCATACATGAAAAGCATCATGGCCACCATCCTCCTCCACCCCACCAGTTCCTTCTAACTTGTGGCAATATCCCATTTGCTTCTTACCTTTCTCAAAAGCCACTATAAATAATTTATTGCATAACACAGTAAATTTTAAGCAAGGCTTGGACACAATAAAATTCATAAGTAATAAAAAAAATATTTTCTTATGGACAAAGTCATCCATTCCGACTCACTTAGCTCACCCGACTTGGTGCAACTAAATACCAAATCAGCACTTTTCACTGAAAAATGTTTTATTTTTTTCACGACAGAGGCTCACACACACCTAATTATCTGAAATCTGTTAAAAAAATTGAATTTAATATAACTTAATTAAAAAGTTAGGTTTCAGAGCTAAAATGCACCAATGTTAGCAAATATTTCCTCTTCAGATCAACAGCATGCCTTGACAGACTTCTATTTTGCATAAATATTTAGAGTACAAAAAAATGTATCTGAATTGTAAATCAATACAGTATTCATACAAATCAAAAGTCCACAAGGCAAGCTGTTAGGCTAGAAGCAAAACATTTCTGCTAACTTCATGAAATTTTCACTCTGAATCCTTATTTTTCTATTAATAATTAAATTATGCATAAATTTTTGATCGGATTTCAGATAATTAGGTGTGCAAACCTATATGGTGATAAGGCTTAAAATATTTTCTAATTAAAATTGCCAATTCAGTCCAAGATCGAGATCATATTCAGTATGTTTGTAGATCGGTCAGCTGATGAGTGGTTGGCTCACCTTGTGGTGTTCCATTCCTTGTTCATTTCCCTCTTTTTCCTCAGCTTTCTGATCTTCTTCTATCATATCCTCCACATTCTTGTCAACAACTGTCTACCAAACCATTCTGAGGGTTGTAGCTAGCAAAATACTGCAGTTGTGTCAATATTACTGTTATTGCATCAGTGTTATTATTTTATGTACTGTGTATGTTAGTTATAGGTATAGGTAGCCTACATTCCAGAATGCACTAGAATATCGGAATAATTGCCGGACAATATTGGAGAATTCAGACAAAGTATGGTAAATGTCCAGATTCCCAGACTGGTCTCCCCCCCCCCTTTAGTCAGGGAAATGGAGGGTTGAGTGTATATGGATGGGGTGATGAGAGAAATAAAAACACAAGTAATAGAGAGAGGGATGGCATTGGTAATCAATGATAATGGATGGAATATCTCAAATCTGATGTATGCTGATGATGTAGTACTGCTTGCAACTACCAGACAAGAGCTTGGTAGACTAATGCAATGTAGATGGCTGTGAGTGTTGTGCCTTAAGAGTAAACGTAGAAAAGAGTAAAGTGATGGTTACTGAGAGAGAAGGTGACTCCCAGTGTGATGTTACAGTGAATGAAAAGAGACTGGAACTGGTGAGAGAGTTCAAATATCTAGGTACAGTGATAGGAAAGAAAGGAAAATGTGCAAAAGAAGTGGAAAGTAGAGTGACATACAGAAGGAAAGCAGCTTGTGCTATGAAGGCCTTGATAAGAAACAGAGGCTTAAGTGTTGTAGCTGGGAGAAGCTTACATGGAGTGTTAGTGCCAACTTTAACATATGGGTGTGAGACTATGGTGTGGCATGAAAATGAAGAGTCAAGAGTAAGAGCAGTGGATGCAGTGGAAATGGGTCCGTTGAGGAATGCATGTGGAGTACAGAAAGTGGATAAGATACAGAATAATGTGATCCGTGAAAGATGCGGAGTAAGGAAGTCTGTAGACACCAGAGTCAGAGAGAGTGTACTGAGATGGTGTGGTCATGTGGAGAGTATGGATGACAATAGAGTGGTGAAAGATGTATATCTGAGCAAATCTGAATGAGGGAGGAGGCGAGGTAGGCCAAGTAGAAGGTGGAGAGATATGGTGGATTAATGTGTGAGGAAGAGAGGTATGGAAGACGTTGAGGCTATTGGACTGACGAGAGATCGAGCCAGATGGATGAATTCTGTGAGCAGAAGCATATCACCAGGAATTTGGCACCCCTTTTTACCATGACAGCGTTTGGACTGACTCTATCAGATAGGTATATGTGAAGCTACACTAAGTGCTGGGAAAATTTTGGCCTATCAGATGGAGCCAGGATTCTGTGGGCTTGAATGATGAGTGAATAAACTGGGTAAACTTTGGCTATCCGGATGCTGCTACTCCTCACCCTGCCCTAAGGTGGGAAAGGAGGTCTGGATGATGATGAAGATGATGATTTTTCAGCATTTCAAAATGTACTAGTAGGAAAAGTACAGTAATTATATTAATTCAGGAAATTGTACCAGAGCATGTATTAATACTTCCACTACCCTGACTACAGTCTAATTTATTCCTGCCTCCCCAAGACAATTTCTGACAGTTTACGAAAAACTTCATGCAGTGGCTAGTGGCGTGGTTCTAACTTCTACACTATGATGTTCCCCTCAAGCTGAATAAAAATGTCTCGAGATGACAGAAAATAAACTAAAAAAGATGTCACCATACTGAAAGGATGAACACTGATAACTGAACTAAAACTGATGCACTGTTAGGAGGAATGAACCACCTTGTACATTCTATCTATCTATCTATTGCCAGACGCCTCAATCCCGAACGGGGTGGCCACAAACAAATCGCCTCCATGTCGCTCTGTCCCCTGCCATTTCACTACCCCGCTTCCAACTCACACCCCCCTCTCTCATATACCTCTCCACTCCATCCCTCCATCTCATCCTTGACCTCCCCCTTCCTCTCGCCCCCTCCACCTCACTCACATATACTCTCCTCATCAGTCTTTCACTCTCCATCCTTTCCACATGCGCAAACCACCTTAACGTGTTTCTCCTAACGCTTCCTATCACATCCACAACCACACCACAACGCCCCTTCACTTCCTCATTTGTTAGTCTGTCTCTCCATGTGACCCCACATGCACCTCTCAAATAACTCATTTCCACTGCTCTCACTCTTGACTTCTGTCCTTCCAACAGGGTTCAAGCTTCACTTCCATATGTTAGAGTTGGTATCACAATACTGTCATGTAACAACTTTTTCACTTCGATGCTCACCTCCCTGTTTCTTATCACTGATTTCAACGAACCAGCAACCTTCCTTCCCTGCTGCACCCTTTCGAGCACTTCACCCTCCAGACTTCCATCCTTACTCATCACACTACCCAAGTACTTAAATGCACTAACATTCTCCATATCGTTCCCATCCAATATCACTGTACATTCACTGGCTTCACTTCTCTTGAAGACCATCACTTTACTTTTCCCTACATTCAACTTTAGATTCCGTTTCTTACACACTCTCCCAAACTCATCTACCAAGCCTTGCAGCTCCCCTTCGTCTTCGCTCAACAACACAGTATCATCTGCAAACAACAGTACAGGGAGTTTCCAAACACTGCCCTCTCTCACTTGGGCCGCTCCAACATCCACTGCCCGACCTTGTATCTCTTTTCTAACCCCATCCATGTACAGATTGAACAACCATGGAGACATGACACATCCTTGTTTCATTCCAACCTTCAAATGGAAAGATTCACTCAGTTTGCCATCCACACACACTGCAGCCTTAGCACCCTCATACATACTCTTCACTGCCCTCAACAACTTCCCATCCACTCCATATATTCTTAATACCTTCCACAATCCTTGTCTATCCACCCTGTCATATGCTTTCTCCAGATCCATGAAGGCTGCATACAACTTCTTTCCCTTCTCTAAAAACTTTTCCACTAAGGATCTAAGAATGAATATCTGGTCTACACAACCTCTTCCCTTCCTAAAACCTCCTTGTTCTTCTCCAACTAATTCCTCTGTTATTTCCCTAACTCTGTCAATAAGTATCCTACCATATACTTTTCCTATTACACTGAGAAGGCAAATGCCCCTATGATTACCACACACTGCTTTTCCCCCTTTTCCTTTGTACAGAGGAATAATTATACCTGACTTGTACATTCAATGCCACAAATACTCAGCACTGCTTCTCACCTGAGATCTTTAATGCACAAGGTCTATCCAAATAAGTAATCATACAAACTTTTTAAATAGCACACCAACTAGCTGGTGTAGCGTAGTCACAATGGGAGAACTGTGTAGTGGGGACTTTGAGTTTTAGTCTAACACTAGCCTTTTCATGCAGCGTCACTTAGTCATTGAGGTACACGCGCTTGAGTGAACATGTGCTTAGTCCACCTGACGATTTGCTACAAGCTGAACAATGAAGGATGTTGAAGACCAACGTGTTTGCATTAAATTTTCTTTTAAATTGGGAAAATCTTCAATGGAGACTTTTCAAATGTTACAACAGGCTTATGAAGAGGATTGTTTGACCCATAGGCACTTTCACAGGTGGTTCCAGCAGTTCAAATCAGGAAGAACATCCACCAAAGATGATCCCAAATCCGGATGGCCTTCCACATTAACCCGTGGAGAGCGACGATGCTTCTGTAGTTACGTGCTGCCAAGCGACGACTTTGCTGAAATTTCGAGTCTTACAGAAGTGAATGAAACACATGTCATCGTCTTGGAAATGTTTGCATGCATCCAGCAATATATATACAGTAAAACCTCGATATAACGGACTTCAGTAGACCGGAATTCGCTTTTATCGGACTCAAGGAGCTACCGGACTAAACTCCTATATATCGGAAAAAGTCCGATATGCCAGAAAGCAGTCCGGACTGCCTGACAACTTCAGCTATGTTCACCACAATAAGACAAGTAAAAGACATGTTTTTCAGTGCACAGTACAGTATTATTATACCATTTGATTAATGTAGTGAAGGTATAACACAGTACAATACCGCAATGGTGGTGAAAACCACTGATGCAATCCGGACTAATGTCTGATATATCGGAAAAAGTCCGGATTAGCTGGGGTAAGTCCGGATGTCACTTTTATCGGAATTTCGCATATTTCGGACTGGCCTGAGCCCCAATTAGTCCGTTATAGTGAGGTCTTACTGTATATATGACCACATAAAGTCACGTAGTGGTGAGAAAAAATAGCCAAAAGATGAACAGCTGATTTCAGATGATAGAAAAGACAGGAAAATTTGCAAAGTGTACTAAACACGTGTTCACTCAAGTGCATATACTTCAACTAAATGACATGACGTGATGCGACTGGTGTTAGTCTAAAGATCAAAGTCATCGCTACACAGTGGTGCCATTGCGATCATGCTATGCCAGCTAATTGGTGTGTTATTTAAAAAGTTTGGTTTCTTTTTGGACAAACCTCATAAGTGAGCAAAACAATAAAAGTTAAATTCTTTGATACACATGTTCCTCATTCATTGCTGATGGGTCATTCACAATAAATAATAAGTAAATAATAATCCATGATTTCAAAAGTAACTGCCAGTGAACAAAGATCTGCTTCATCAGCAACTCTATACGAGTGACTAAAGTGTGTGTGTGCCATTCTCTATGAAACATTCATACTGTATTTACATGACTTTTACTGAGGAACAACACTATCTAGATGCTTACCAGTTAAAATAAGTAAAAGCCAAGTTCTGAATAACAGGTGGATGCCTAAACAATTAAATCAGGAACTATGAGAACTACCACAGTATTAACTACATCACTTAACCCCTTAACTGTGGGTCATCACTTCCATGATGCTCGGGTGCAATAGATTATACTGCGAGGCGTCACTTTTGTGATTCTGTGTTGTTTTGAATTTGCCCGGGCTTTCAGGTGGTGATTTGTATCATCTATCAGCACTGCCAATGTCCAAAAATAGTCAGGGCTGCTAATGTCATCAGTACTCCCATCCACTGCTGACAATTTAGCCATTTTCCCCCATTCTAGACTCCTCTCCCTACCTCCCCTCCATTACCCTCTCGTGCCGTCTGCTCAGCCACTCTGCGCTACGGAAATCTTCCCCAGATTTTTCCACTGATTTCATCCATTGAAATGAGCCCTATGCCCTATTCTTATACAAAATACTGTAATTATATATAAAAAATAAGATAACTGATAGTGCCATACACCTGGAAGTTATCACTTGGCAACATCCAACCTGCACTCGTTCGCTAATTTCCCCTGCTTTTTTCCCCGTGAAATATGCCGTATGAGCTATTCTCGTAATATAAATGTATATAAGAAAGGAAGGGAGAAGCCTGAGTGATATTTATATTCACCTGGAACTACCTAATTTATTATGTATTGTCTAGATTTCCTACGACTTATTTCTTAGCATATACATTAGCAGCTGACATTTTCAACTCTTGGCTACCAAGATACGTACTGTACATTCAGTTCACTGTCGTCCTTCAAAGTGAAATCACGTCGCAGTTGCGTTCCTCCATTTCTGCCACTTTTGCGCCCATTGCCCTGTGACCTCTACCCCAACTAAACATCGTGTGGGAAGTGGTAAAGGACTGTAGATATATATAAGTGTAATAAAGTACTAAAATAATAAAGTGTGAGAGTGTATAACAGTAAGAAATGACAGAATACCAGCGGCGAAATAGCGCGAGTGGGAGACTCGTACGCGCTCGTATTTTACATTGCTTTCACAGTATTTTTTTTTGGGAGTATGGATTCCAAACTACTTGGAAATCATTGAATAGTGTTTCTAGTGATAATATCAGGCAGTGGTATTCATATTACGGGATGTCGGGAAGTGTAAAGTGGAGACGTAGTTACCCAACTTCTGAAGTCTCCACAAGTCCTATGGTAGTCGACGAGTGCTAAAAAAAAACACCCTAGGAGAAAGCTGAAGGTATGTGCCATATGCATATGTAATTATAATATTCTAGGACTAATAACTGATTTTTGGTAAATATTTTCAAAAAGTCAGTCGAAGTGCGGATTTGCCCAGCGGGATGGGCACGGCGCACCTCCGACAACCCAGCGGTTAAGGGGTTAAAGACAAAGCTGTTTTTTTGGTAAGCTGAACTTCCAACAGATCATGATACTTATTCCTACAGAACTGCAGGAAGCCTGAACAGAAGACAAATCTTAACCCGCCGTGTCCCAACGACGTACGATGCACGTCGCTACTTTTTTCCTCGGAGAGACCCAACGACGTGCATCGTACGTCACGCAATTGCAAGGCCCATTGTGTGCACATTTTTCAACATTTGCGGGTGATTTTTGGTAGGCATATGTGGGAGACCTTCCTCTACCTGCTCTCAAGCAGGGATACTGCCTGGCCCCTTCTAACCCCCCTTCCCCCCTCTCCCCCCACACTGGGCAATTCACCTGTTAGCAGTAACCTAGCCAGTAAAGGTATGTTGCCCCACAGTCTCTCCAATTACGAAATTCACGGTGAAAGTGATTCCTGAGGTGAAGGACAGAGAAACAAAGAAGCTAGAGGTAAAAACAAACAGAAGTGATGAGGTGGTAATGTCATAAAGGAAGGTGCCATGTACTGGGGTTTTGGGTAAGTGAACAATGCTTATAAACGCCTATATTATTGTGTGAAAACCAATATAGACTTTTACTACACATAAATTCGTACCAAATAAGTGAAATAAATACGTAATTTAAAGTGGCTTGAATTAGTTAACCCTTCCATAGCTCGTTTTTTTTAGCCAGGTACCCTGAAAAAGAAGGAAAACGTAAGGTTGAGTAACACCTGTATCAACATTTTTTTACCTCAGGATCGTGATTTCACTATGAATTTTCGATGTTTCTCACCAAAAGCGAAGGTTTCAGCCAAAAACAAAAAGTCGAAAATTGGTTGGGATCTGGGGGTAGGCTGGGTAAAAAACCAGTCGGGACTCGGCGGGTTAAACAATTAATGCCAGCTATAAAAATTCTGAGGAAAGGCATGTTTCATAGAAGGCTGGAAAACTATGAGTGGAACAAGGTCTGCAACAATAATCAACAATAAAGAGTTACAGAAAAATTACAACTCATACAAGTCTGGTAAGATTAATTCCTGGCATATAAATTTCAGGGATGTGAATGTTTCACACAAGAATGGAAAACATAGGCCTAACACACAAATTCTGCTGTTCAAAAGCTACATAACGAAGCTAAAGCCAACAAAAAATCGTATCTTACAGCCTGATACACAAATTTTGTGGAGGTGAATGTTCCACAGAGAACTAGAAAACTCTGCACACAACAAAATCGAGTGCTCAAAAGGTACATTACAGGAAAGGGCTGCTTTATACATGACTAATCACCTGATGCCTCCTATATAACTTCTGAGGATGGAAATGTTTTGTACTGTAAACTATGGCCCAACTTGCAAATCCCATCATTCAAAAGTCACACAACAGGGCTAATTCATACATGATGAGTAAGATTAATGCCTGCTCAAGGATTTCTGGGGATGGGAATATTTCTTAATAAAAAACAAAGCCTAATGGTTTATACAGCTAAAGGGAAAGGAAACATACACAACTGGTAAATAATGATAGTAAAAGCTCGATTATCCAGGCTCGGATTATCCAGCCTTCAGATTAATCGGGCCGTGACTGAATGATTAATTGGTACGATAATTCATAAAATTACCCGTACGATACCTCCAGTTTAAACAGAAAGCACCGCAGTTGCTGGCGAGCGAGCTACAAGTAAACGAGCGTGAGTCAACCCCCCACCCACACCTCCCGCTCATGACCTGCTTTGTCTGACTCGGTCACTCAAGTGTGCGACATGCACCATGGCACGTTCACCTGTTACCCCTGCTGATTTACCAGTATGGCCGTGGTTTATTTTTATATTTGTGATGTTGGCGATGCCCTTCATCATTATATCCATGGCTTCACCACCAATAAAGAGGAAAGGAACTGTCCTGAAACTGCAACAGAAGCTGGAAATGATTAAAAAACTTGAATCTGGTTGGAGTACGAAGCGCTGCACTGAGTTTTACGGAACAGGCAAGCAAACTATTTCTATTTGAAAGTCCAAGGCAAAACTAATGGAATTCTCTGGTAAGATAGCCACTGACTGTAAAGTTAGTGGGTCTTTGGCCGCCAGAAAAACCATGAAAATTGCAGTGGATGATCATCTGGAAGAAGGAGTATAAGTGGTTTGTTCAGCAACGGAGTGTTGGTGTTATGGTACAGGTGCGGAGATTAAGTCTGCTGCAGAGAAGCTAGCTAACCATATCGGCATTCAGGGTTTCAAGGCATCTGATGGTTGGCCTTCTCGTTTCAAAGCAAGGCATGCTATGGTAAACCGACGTGCATTTGGCGAGTCTCTGGATACAGATACATCACAAATTCACGCGTTTCGGGAGAAATTGCTGAAGCTTACACAAGATGAGGGTCTTCTTCCTTCCCAGGTATATAATGCTGATGAGACTGGTTTATTCTACCGGTCATTGCCCCTGAACACACTTGCACAGCGCCATGAAGAGTCTGCTCCTGGACGCAAAACTTCCGAAGATCGTGTGTCTGTGTTGTGCTGCGCAAGTGCCGATGGTCTCCACAGGTTGAAGCCACTCGTGGTTGGCAAGGCTCGTCGCCCGGGCTGTCTCCGCACCTGCAAGGATAAATTACCCGTTTTGTACAACTTCTCCAAGAAAGCCTACTTCAACTTGGCGATTTTTAAGAAGTGGTTCTTTAATCATTTCATCCCTGAGGTGCGAAGATCTCAAGAGGAAGTGCTGAATATTGCACCAGCTCGTGTAGGAGCAACTCTCCTGCTTGATAACGCCCCTGCTCATCCTGGCATTTCTGAACTCGTGAGCAATGATGGACAAATCAGGTGCATCATGCTGCCTCCCAACACAACATCAGCTATCCAGCCTATGGATCAAGGCATCATGTGTGCAGCCAAGCGACTCCACCGACGATGATTCCTTGAGGTGGTAAGTTTTAATTCATCGTATGTGTCATTAACTCCTTCAGTACAAGAAAAGCTTTCTTTGGGTAAACATGTGCTTTACCAGAGGCAGTAAAATCGCCTTACCAAATCAGTTTTTCCAGAGTCTATTATATTTTTCTGATTTTTTCTGGGTCAGTAAAACGTTTCAAGCTAAATACGTTTCCCCGTCAACTCGTTTGACTCAGCATAATGGTGGAAATGACTGCTACCCTAAGTGTTTTACTACAGCTAACCAAATCTAGCTTAACTGTACCTAATAATTTACCCAAACCTAACCTAGCATCCAGCTGGAAATGAAAACCACCTTTGAGTATGTTTAGTAAGAAACAATCACAGGTACGTGCATGTGATGATAAAAACGGAAAATGTGTTCCTTATTGCAGTTTCCTATTTTTGGTGTTTTTCTTTTTTTCTAACATTTGATAGTTTTTTAGTTCATTTGAGTGTTTTGAGGTCTCATTTGTTGTGCAAATGAAAAATCATAATATCTATCTATCTATTGCCTGATGCCATAATCCTGTAAGGGGTGGCCATTTGACTTCGAGTTATTTGTTTTACGGGGAGGGGCACTAACCCTCCACCAACCCACTTGTTGATACGTAGGGAGCACGTATGGTTTGGTTATATGGTTACCACCCAGCGTTGTAAATGGTTTCTTGGTTTACAGGAAACCATTTGGCTTGTCACTCAATGTAAAGCCACCTGTAAAGGAAAGAAAAGCAATAAGAAGTGACAGGAAAGATGGGAGAAACAGGAAGAGAGGAGGGCAGGCACAGAAAAATAATAATAAAGGGTAAGGAAGAAGTAGGCAGCACTACGTCAAGTGAGTGGAATAATCTGATCGGAAATATTAGTGATGGTGGAAGGTACTGGCCAAATCTAAGTTTAAATAAACCTAACCTAACCTAACCTAGCTTAACAGTACCTAATAATTTAATCTACCCTAACTTCACCTAACCTAACCCAGCATCCAGCTGGGAAACGAAATTCACCTTTCAGTATGTTGAGCAAGATTTGGTAATATTAATTAGCACACACGAAAAAAAACACATACAGGCATACACTTTTATGGTAAAACTGCTTGCTAAAGAAACGACAATAAAGAAAATAAATACCAAAAACAGGGATTTTTTTCTGCAGGAAAGTAACATACGCCCCTGAAAAGTCAGAAAAATACAGAAAACAAACTGGAGGAATATGAATTAAACTGGCAGGGTCATTCTACTGCTTCAAATAAAGCATACATTTACCTCTTTTTTATGCTGGCTAATGTGTGCCCCCAAGATTGTTACAATCAGGCAGGGTTGTTTTGTGTCCAGTGGACTTAACCAACCTATGCTGACTACCCCAGAGAAGTAAAATTTACTGAAGAGGCTAAGGAAATAAAATTTATACAAAGAGGTTTACAAAGAAAAATTTAATTGTGAACAAAAAAGTAAAATTCGCAACCTAAACTATGGATATGACACTTTCTTGCGGAGGTCTGGCAACGTCTTTATTTTTCTTTCTTTTCCGTCTGCATGTATATTCCTAGGTCATGGTTGTGGTTGATGACGAGAATGAGGATACCACAAGGCAAAGGACGTTGGCAAAGTGTAAAAATTATTCACTGAAGTCTGCCATATTTAACTGGGCCAAGGCTTGGGATGTCAAACAGACAACGCTTGCCAATGACTGGTCCAAGTTGTTGCAAAACAAGGAAGTCATCCAAGATTTTGACGGGTTTGAGCCATACCAGGCAACTTTAAAACGTGGGGGAGAAGAGGCAGCAGCGGATGACATTATGGAATGGCTGGAAGCTGACAAAGGATATCCTGGGTTCGAAATTATGACAGACGAAGAGATTGCTGAGTCTGCAGCAGAGAGAGGATGATGACAGTGACGATGACGATGGCGATGATGACGATGCAGTCAACGTCCCTAGGCCTTGTCTCTCACAGGCACGTGACGCTGCTGATGTCCTCCTCAGTTTCCTGGATGGGACGGAAGAAGATGCCGAGTTTTCTCGGTGCTACAACACCATTTGGGAGCTGAGAGATAGCATCATACAACGGCAGCACAGGGGAACAGGATTTCGTCAGACTCGGTAAGTTACGTAACAATGATGCGTTCTTTTATAATTTTATTGCTGTACATCACAAAGTTCCATCATTTTCTTTATCATTTCATCATTCATTAATTACAAGAATGCACACACCAAAGGCAGCTACTATAGTGAGTTTCTTATTTTATTTATTTTTTTTTTTTTTAGGATTTCGCAGATCTTCCGTCCACATACTGCTACTCCCCCTGGTTCTCCTCCAGGTACTGTAGCAGCTTCTTCTCCTGAACCTGGACCTTCAGGTGTCTCAAATACACACTGGTCCACAGCTGCCGATTCACCATCTACATGTTCCCCCGTTGATGAGGCATATCTCCGTTCGCATTCACCCGAGGTGGATGACCCGGATTCGGAGTGAAGAAATAGGTTTTTTGTTTGCTCATTCTTTTGTTCATTCTGGTGTGTATGTGTGAAAAGCAGAGTACTGATACAAATAGTAATGTAATCCATTAATAAAACAATCTAACAGTAGAGTACTGTACTTGTGTTTTGTTTTGACCAGATTAATCGTGATTTTGGATTAATCAGTCACCCCTTCACACCACATAGCCCGGATAATCAGGCTATATCTGTAATGCCTGTTATGTAAATTCCAAGGTTGAGAATGATTCATATGAAGTTGGAGGAAAAAAAAAAGGGGGCCCAACCCATAAAAGGTCCGCTATTCAAGAGATACACAACAAAGCTACTTCACATAAGCCTGACAATCTATGAATTTATGAATGAATACCATGGATGGTAATGTTTCATGCATGACTGGAAAACTGTGTAAAACAAGTCCTACCCCAAATTCAACAATCTACACGAAAAAGCTACCGTATATCACTCAACTGTTAAATAATCAAAGCCTGCTATATAAATTCTAAGGCATATACTGACCATCTAGGAGATCATCCACTGCCATACGAACGCCCTTGTCAAAAGCTCGGGCATCGGCTGCAGTCTGAAATGTCAGCCCAAACTTCATGTCGCCGCTCTTCCAGTGGTGAAATGCAGGCATGACTTTGTTGTACTCGAAATCTTTTCTTATCGTACAACTTAAAACCACCTGCAATGATAAAACAGGAGTTAGTATGCTAAATTAAAATTTCTTTTCACCATCATCATCATCAATTACAGAGTATTCTGTTTCTCACTTTTAGATGGAATGGGTAGTTAAAAAAAACAAATAGGCACAAAAAAAATAAATAAATAAATCAGTGATAAAAGTGGAGTCAGTAATATTATACTGTAATATAAAAAGCAAAAAAAGTACCATCAACATACTGCAATTCTCTGTTAATAAACAGGGAGTGTATATACCAGAAACAGGAAAAACAAAAAAGCTGTAAAAGAAGGAGAAAGATCAAGCGTAAGCTCAGTGGAAAAAAAACACATTGTAAATTCATTCATCATTTAGCCTTCACAATAATCTTATCTACAAACTCAAAAAAGGCTACCTGCATGTATTCATGAATGAAAAACATTTTTTGAAAGTTAATATCTCTCTTAGCTTAAGTCATAATGGAAATGATCCCAGAATTTCACATGTGATGTTAAAATGCCAATGCCTTATTTTCATTACAGACAGTTCCTGGCACAAATTCCTAAGCTAAGTTCCATTCTGACTGAAGTAATATACTGTATACTGTATTAACCTTTTATTAGACATATCCATATTAAGATAATAATTTACTGGTTGTGGTAGTTGATAAGGTGCTGGGAACATATCCACAAGGATTACATGGTTATTTCTGGAAAAAAAAAAGGTAATTAGGAAAATTATACAATAACTAAATATCTGAAATGTATACAACAGAAAAGTAAACAACAAAAAGGAACAATATATGAAACACTTGCTTATTTCACTGATCAATTAATTCACTGTTTATATGTTGTAAGCCAGAGCTACGAAGAATTATGACAATCAGAGCTGATCCTATCCAGAAATACATACTGCACATCGGTAAGCAAAGATAATTAAGGCCGTGGATGTTTAGGATGACGATGAATTTGTTCCAACCATTCAGAAGTACATATACAATTATAAAATGAAGAGCATCAGTACAATACTGGTATACACAATACAATATAATATTCATATATCAACAGACGTTGGAGCGGCCCTAATGAGAGAGGACAGCGTGTGGAAACTCCTAGTACTGTTGTTTACAGATGATACTGTGTTGTTCCGTGCAGACAAAAGGGAGCTGCAAGGCTTGGTGAATGAGTTTGGGAAAGTGTATAAATAACTGAATCTAAAGGAAAATGTAGGGAACAGTAAGGTTATGGTCTTCAAGAGAAATGAAATCACTGAATGTACAGTGAGGTTTGATGAGGAGGATATGGAATGTACAGTGAGGTTTGATGAGGAGGATATGGAAAATGTGTGTGTGTTTAAGTACTTGGGTAGTGTGATGAGTAAGGATGGAAGTTTAGAGGGTGAAAAGCTTGAAAGAGTACAACAAGGGAGAAAGGTTGCTGGTTCTTTTAAAGCAGTGATAAGAAACAGGGAAGTGAGCATGGAAGTGAAAAAGTTACTGCATGACAGTATTGTGATACCAACTCGTATGGAAGTGAAGCTTGGACCTTGTTGGAGGGACACAAGTCAAGAGAGCAGTGGAAATGTGTTATCTGAGAGGAGAATGTGGAGTCACATGGAGAGATAGAGACTGACAAATAAGGAAGTGAAGGAGCGCTGTGGTGTGGGTGTGGATGTGACAGGAAGCATTAAGATAAACAAACTGAGGTGGTTTGGCCATGTGGAGAAGATGGAGAGCAAGACACTGACGAGGAGAGTGTAGCTTATGCAAGTGAAATGGAGGGGGGGGAGAGGGAGGGAGAGGCCAAGGATGAGATGGAAGGATGAAGAGGTATATGGGGGGGGGGGTGAACTGGGAGCAAGAGATTGAAATAACGGGGGACAGGGCAACATGGAGGTGATTTGATTGTGGCCACCCCTTACGGGATTAAGGCATCTGGCATTAGACACATGGATTTCAACAGAAGCTTATGGCTAGGAGAGAACAAATCTGGAACCATAATACAATACAGTAATCCCTCCATGATCCGACACAAAAGAGCCAAAGGCATGTCCGGGACTTGGGTTTGTCCAGAACTTGGGAAAATGCCCCCTGGATGGGTACTTTTGGACCCTAACCCAATCTAACTTTGAAAATCACCTAAAGAACTCCCTACTGGACATGCACTGCACCTATTTAAGTCCCTTCACACAAATAAGGGACAGAAAGCATAAAATAAATGAAATGGAACCAGAGAAAGGAATTTGAAGTGAGTATGGAAAATATTTAGCAGTGTACAGGATATTTACGACACATCTGTGGCTGTCACAAAGATTAATCAGCCTCCTTTAAGGCTCTGACAGAAGTGAAAGTGCTCCTGAAGCACGTACAGTAATCCAGTGTTGTGCTGCAATTAATCCTTTGCACTGCGAATTACAATTGTTTAATGCTGCACATTCTGTTCTTACTTGCGCCATGCCACTTGCAACTCGCCAGTGTTGGACTCTGCACTTAATTCTTTGCACTCTGAATTCCAATTACTTATACTGCACAACACTGTAAATTCCCATGCGGTCTAGTAGTGAGGTAATGCAGTTTATCCACAAAAACAAGCACGTGGCACAGCAATGGCGATGAACATGTAGTCACGACAGTAGTTAGGCGGGAACTGGGGAGGGGAGGATGCAGGGGCGCTCTACTATGCGCGAAAACACAGCTGTTCATCACCGCGCAGCAAACTTGAAGTTGGGATGAACATCTTTGCCTGTGTGTGTGTGTGTGTGTGTGTGAACCCGAGCCTAAAATGTCCGGGACTTGGGCGTCCAGGTCTTAAAGGGATTACTGTAGTTATTTTTTAACAACAACTTTATGTTCCTATCCTTCCAGATATGGGAAAAAGAATACTACCCTTGTATTTCTGTTTGTCATGCAATGTGACTAAATGTGCTAAGCGTCGGTGGGACAGGGGGCTGCAAACTCCCCCTTTTTGTACTGGTGCAGGAATGGTACGGTCAATAGTGGAATTTTTTTTTCTGTCTGTCTTTCCCTTGGATTTAATCCCAGTCTTCTAAAAACTGTCCAGGCATCATATAATCAATAGATTCTTTGGAGATGGCAATACTGCAAATTCCAAGCTTCTGGTTCTTTCTATCTGCCATAACAATATTTTACTGCTTAGCAGCTTTACACTTCCTACAGCATATGATGCAGTGATTGTACCAGGGACTTTCTTTGACTGCATACTGTATTTCAAGACCAACTGAAATCAAAGTCATGATCTATAGCTCTCATTCCAAGTGAATGCTTGCATGCCAAAGTAATGATGAAGCTGTACTGCTCCTACTAGCACTTACAGATACTAATGAAATTCTGTACACATATGTGAACAAGAAAAGGCCATCTATAGATTTGTAAACATTATCAAACACATCAACATCTACAGCTACTGATGTAGCAACTCCAAGTTTAGCAGAGGTTACATAAATCAGAAATACAGTATTTAAATCTGTGATCTTCTGTAGGTACAGTACTTGCCTCTTCTCTCCCTGACTAACCCATCCAATGCCCTGTTCCAACTACGGTGCATATACTCACACTCTGGTCGGATATTCTCTTGCCGTAGATGAGATATTCGTGTTTGGGGCCGTCAAGGTCTGGCTGAGTGACACGCTTCCAGACAGACACATTGGACAGGCCACCCCCACCCATGGGTACCCACCCTCCAGTGCTGTCATCACGCATCATCACCTGAGCACGCACTCGAACCAAGGGGTCGCTAGAAGAAACAAGATGATGTTAATGCGGGAATATTACTGTTATAATCATGAATCATCACCCGAGTATGCAGTCAAACTAAGTCGGCTACAATAAGATGGTATAAGTGAGAGGATATTATTGTCATGTGTATCAAGGAATTCCTTATTTATCTCTTGATTTTAATGATGTCTTTTATTGGTTTAATCTTACAATCTACTTCCAGATGAATTTACTCAGCTTAGGGAAGACTTCTTGTGGTGAAAAGGTAAATGAAGGCAATGTCTAACATTTCCCATTCCAAAAGTCTTGTCAACATGGTGTCAGATGGCAACAAGATGAAATATATATCACCATAATAAAAAGAAAACTATGTGAATTTTATCTCATGAATGGAACCTGAGATGCAACACTATCTATGGGCCTCTGTTAAGTGATATTACAGTACTCTGTCATTTATGTGGGAGACTGAGGGAATATTACATCATCTTTGCAGAGAACCAAATACTGTACTATACAAGCCATAAGCTTTAGAGGAACTGCTGGAATAAAAGTGACAGTGTTGGAAAGGACTTATTTACCTGTTAAGCAATATTGACTCTGTGAGGCAATGTTATTTACTAGAAGAATCTGATACAAGTCATAAGAAGAAAGACATGGCCTTTTTATGTGAAGTCATAATAGTAATGTAAACTTGTGAAATGATGAATAATGAAAGTGTTAAGTGAGGGAAGATTTTACAGTACTGTGTCAGGAAAGTATCTATACGATGTAACACATCACGCCTATAATTATCAACACACCATATATCAAACCATAGTCGTAATATGCATAAATCATCATTATAATTTCTACACACACCAGATTCATACTACAGAACATTGATATTTCAGAAGTATGGTACAGATGAAGTTTTAACCTCACAAACACATTCTTACAAGCAAAACATTGTTTACACCTTTCTCTCATTCAATGTAATAAGTTATCATGCCAGTCATTCATCATCATTATCCAATCCAGTGTTGCCCCATGATTAACGTTGCAGCCCGGGGCTAAGCAAGTTGGTCCTGACATTTAAGATGAGAGTGACCAGCTTGACTCATCCCTGAGTGAGCAATAAACCCCAGCCACCCCTTGGATATAAACCTACACAGGTTCAATCTGGCTGGAGCACCTTAATTACCCACTCAAGCACCAGGCACCATAGTTTGGCACTCAGTGCTGAGTCACCCACTGACAGAAAGAAGAGGAAAGAAAGAAGGGAAGAAAGACAGAACAGGAATGAAGGAAAGAAGGAAGGAAGAGAGGACAGGGCAGTCACCTGACAGCAGCACTACATCAAATGAGTGGATGGTGCATGCCCCCACCTACCACTCTATGATACCAATAACTTGAGTGTAGTAGTTAAAACTAAAGACTTGAACAGTGTACTGGACCAGTATATGAATGAATGGGGGTAAACATGTTACTTATGATCTTGACAAAATAGGAATCTGCAGATAAAAAGAGTATCACTGAGCCCTATTTA
The DNA here is from genome assembly GCA_018397915.1 of Birgus latro. Classification (NCBI taxonomy): domain Eukaryota; kingdom Metazoa; phylum Arthropoda; class Malacostraca; order Decapoda; family Coenobitidae; genus Birgus; species Birgus latro. The sequence goes on along the minus strand of JAGKTI010011833.1, from coordinate 256 downwards.
AATCAAAGTCAACCCTACCTATGAGAGAAACCAAAACCAACCTGTTGCCTGAGGAAAGTCTGAACCAGTGCACCAATCTTCTGCTGCAGCCAACCTCTTCACTCATAGTTTCTGTCCAGGCTAATCAAGTAAACAATAAAGCCTACAAAAACACACAATGTGGGTATTCCTCCATGAATAAAATGAATAATAAACATGAACCAATCACCACTTCATGGGAAAGGAGATTAAGTGCCAGAAGTATCCTTTTAATCTT
>JAGKTI010011832.1:6010-25630 GCA_018397915.1 Birgus latro | reverse complement strand
TTTATTTATTTATTTATTTATTTATTTATTTATATATTAGGAGCTCCCCCGTTAATAAAGGGATTAATGAGGGCTATGCGGAATCTATGGTAGCATTCATTATATACGAAATGCTTGGAATACTCTTGTTCGCCGAACTACTGCGACCGTAGTATGTAGACTCTTGAGATATAATCATGGCAATGTGTGGCCTCAAAGTTAAAACCAAAAGCTACAGTTCTTTTGCACTAATGTGGCCCACATTAACGTTCACCTGCAGCTTTTTTCACATGGCAGTAGAAGACGATGCTGTAGTTATACAGCCTTTCCATAACACTTCTTCATGACTTGCACAATATTCTGACGTTAATTTAATGGTACACCTCAACATTCAAGTAAGATAGATGACAAATTTAGGCCAGTTTAGAGTAAAAAGAGTATTATAATTCCTAGTGGCAGCGTCAGATTTATGCTATTCCTAACACAGATTGATAGGTGACGACGTTCATGCCCCTCACTTCCGCCCCGTGCAACGGATTATACAGGGTGGTACATAAATAGCGCTTCTCTTCCTGTTCATCAGTATCACTTAAGCTTGGTGTACAGTGCGACAATATATGATCCCTGTAACTCGCTTTCTTTCCATTCACCAGTGCAATTTGCCAACTCTGCAGTACCCGCTTCTTTCCCTTCTATTCACTGTTACCGGCTAAACTTTGGTGTAGGTCAATTTGGCATCCGTAGATCCACCTAGCTTAGCGAGACGGACCCTAGTAAGCGGGAATAACAAGGAGGGTTGAGGGGCCTGTTCTGTGTCTTGGTCTGGCCGGGAATGTTGATGGTTTGTGATTGTTATAGCTGGTTCTTGGTGTTCTTAGTTTATGTGTTGTGTATTTCTGCCCCCCCCCCCTCCTCTCTCTCTCTCTCTCTCTCTCTCTCTCTCTCTCTCTCTCTCTCTCAATATGAAGGGATCGCTAATGTGAAGCAAACAACACCCTAATACATGCTAAAAGTGAATAAAGAAAAATTCTATTTTACATCAGAACAGACGGCAAAGTCGACAAAAATAAGAGGAAGAAATTATAATACTCAGGTGGTTCCAAAGCGATAGATGGAGAAAGTTGAGGAGAACAGGTAGATATGCCCTAGGAGAATCGAGAGAGAGAGAGAGAGAGAGAGAGAGAGAGAGAGAGAGAGAGAGAGAACAAAAACCCCACGACACATTAAACAGATCGCTCAGAATTACAAAACAGGCAAACAGATTTTACTGTACAATTAACTTTCGTCTTGATTGGAACCAAAATCCATCATATATCAAAGCATATGCTCTTGAAAAATCGCCAAAGATAAAAGGGAAAAGGTGCTCAGTGGTTATATAAAGCTACAGCGGCCGCAGGGACAAGAAATAACCCAACTATGAACTCTGGTCGTGGAATCCTTTTTAGACAATGGGTGGAAGTTCCGTGTCGCCGGGGGAGAGAACCACCGACTTAGGATGTCTCTGAAAAAGGTTCATGTGGAAAACTGGCCACCGGGCAAAAGGGATTTCAGAATATACAAGGTGGCCATGTAAGCCTTTAAAAATGGAAAAATGTATGAACGACTTGCCGTGATATAAGAAAAAAATATATATGACTTGGCCAATGTATGAAATAACACTGATAGAAACAGCTCATAGATGTAACATGAAAACACTCCTGAACAACCCAGAACACAGAAGGCAAACAGTAAAAACAGGATGGCCCGTAAATGACTCTGCACCAAAAATTCACATGGCAGTATCATCTGTGTTGCGGGGACGGTTCAGTCGGCTAGTGTAGGGGTGAGTGTGGCAGTGGGAGAAGGAAATGAATGAATGATGTGGGGTAGATATTGATAGCACTGAGTGAGCCGTAACCACAACACACAAGTCACTCGATCCATGACCCACTGGATGGCAAGCGTCACCATCCCCGCCCAGTGGGTTTGTGTCATTCTTTTAGTTTTTACGCGCCCGTCTTTACAAGAGTATAGAAAAAAAAACACGATCAGCCAATTAATAGAAAATATGAAAGTCCCAAACACAGGCTTATAGAGAAAGAAAAATTCCATACTTTAAATTGGAATGATGAACGGAAACTTAAAAGAAAAATGAGGTGATGAAGGGAAAAATAGACGGAATTAACCACAGACCAGCAGCCAAAAATCCATATAATTAACCCCTTTGATTCAAGAACATGTTTTATATTTATCATGTCTCCAGATAAGATCATTTTGTACAGGAGAGATATTTAGAGATGGGTATATAAGATTGTCGTCACTAATCCCTTCAGCACTAGAAGTGTTTCCCTAGCTGAATAAAATCGTCTGGAGGTAATAAGTACCGGTATGAACTCAGTTTGTCATCGGAGTGACATGAGACCACGCATAGAATAAATAAATAAATAAATAATAAGAAACATGAAAAAGCATCAAAAATCTTTCGCATTTATAACCTACCTCACAATCAGAAGGCAAGAAACAGAAAAACCAAGGAAGTAGTCTACTATCTTGGACGGTAACCAACTAACTGGTAAAAGGAAGCCTGGCAGTATAGTGGATTAAGGCGCTTGAAGTAGATCTGAACAATAACGGTGTGAATCCGAGGGTAGGTAAGAGTGTAATGCTCCCAGAAGACGATTATGGACGAGATTCAGGCCCTTATTCTTGTCGAATAAGGAAGCTCCCAAACATCTCTTCCAATGCGATTTATATTGCTTATTACACCCTCCTGTCCTCATTTGTGATACTTAAATAATTCTAATATTACCATTGACTTCCTTAATAACGTACAAAATTATATTAACTGACATTATGCAGAAATAAATCTCTAAGGGAGAGGTGTTAGGGAGCTTCCTTACCCGAGGAGAATACCAACCTTAGTCACTCGCCTTAAATGCGTGTACTGTGTAGCCAAGCCCCAGGGCCCTACACACCTGAGGGGATAATACAGAATTGGGTGATGGACAAAAAAAAAAAAATGGTATATTTAGAAATGACGAAGAGTTGCATAGAAATTAAAAATTTCATCAAGACAGAAAGAATAGATGAGATATGGTAAATTAGGAAAAACAGAGCTCCATAGAGCCTTAACAGAGGAAAGATAAATAACAAAATCCAGGAATAAAAACAGTCAAAATTAGCGTAAATCTCCTTCACAAAAATTACAAAAAAACAAACATTAAAAGCCAGACATGAAAATCTGGCAATATAATGTAATACAAACGTGAAAATTGCTCATAAAGACGACAATAGGCATGAAAAATAAAACAGGACATGAAAATATAACAATAAGAATATGTGCAAAAAACGTGAACTCTGGTCAGAAAAAAAGATATTCAGCACGGAAAGGGAATAGCAGAAACACAAGCATAACTAGGATATGAAGAAGAAAAAAAGTGTGAAAGAAAACAAAAGTTGCCACAAAGATTACTTAGCATAATTATTCCGATGGCGCATTCTTTGTATGATGTTTTGTATCTACAGACCATTTTTTAAAGCTTTCTTTCCCGACTTTGGGCATAGCTTCACAGCCCGTTCTCTGAGGCCCAGCAGTCCCCCTACTTTACTATTCACCTCAACATGTCACCTCTTCGGCACTAACATCCGCCGTCCATATTGAATACATGCCAGATTTTCGGAACTTGTGGGTTTAGATACAGCATTCAGTGACTCCTTCACTACAAAGGGTCTTTTTTAAGGTATATGCAATCCCTTGGAGGTAGCAAAAATATAAGCACTAGAATACACAACATAAATGGTTAAAACAAGGAAAGGTAACAAAATATTCTTACTGGCAAAGAACGAAAAGCATGTACAGTACACCGACACAGAAATTTAAACAGTAAAACCTTAGTAAAACATGATATGAGGAAGCATTAAATCAGAAAGAGTAGTGGGCTTTGTGCACGAAGTAGCAGGCAAGAGCAGGGGTGGAAGGAACAGAAGAGGAAGTAGGAGAGGATGCAAAGTAGAGAGGAGATACAGAAAATAGGGGTGGCAAATGAAAATGAGGTAAAATATGGCAGTGAGAAGACTGTAATGGAGAAGGATGTAAGTACAGAAGCAGTCCGGAAAGGGGGAAAGGGAAAGCAGAATGAAAAAGAGCAAACGAAGATGACTGAGTGGATCAGGAGGAAAGGGAAAAAAAGTAAGAAATGAAAGGTGAGAGAGGAGATGCAGATCAAGAAAGAGCATGGAAAGGGCAGCCCAAAAAATTCCCTTCAATACGATGACGTTTTCTGTTCCATTCCCACCATGTAAATACGATTATTTTCAGTTTGGAGAGACTTTTCAGACAAGGGGAGTTAAATATCGGCTTAGTCTAGCTATTCCATTCAATCGTCCGATGATACAAAAAAAAAAAAAAAAGATTGAAGGGGATAGAAAGGGAGGAGTCAGAATATACAGTGGCAACTAAAGGGGTTGAAAAAGAGGGATGAAGGCGATGAGGAGCAATGACCGATATAAAATAGGTGCAGTGTTAGAAAGGAGAAGGAAATGTGACCAAGAGGAGAAAGTAAAGTGAGTCAAGGACGATAAGTGGTTGCTGTTATAACAGCCTTAATGCGCAATATCGAACTGATCATGCACGGAGATGCTGCAAGGGTGTATTGGTGCTCATTTTAATAGATTGGTGTTACGTACTGATATTGCTTGGTGTATAGACTATATATGAGAAGAAACACTGAGATCCGTGAGAGATGTGAAATAAAGACATCTATTGAACTTAGCACAGAAGAGTGTGTGCTTGGGTGTTATGATCACCTCGAGATAACAGGTTTTTCTAAGGTGGTTAATAAGTGAGCGAGTCTGAAGGCAGACTGAGAAATGAAAGGCTAAAAGAGGAGATGACTGGAATGCTAAGTACATATTTGGGGAATCGAGGTATGGATAATGAGAAAAAAAAAGCGACAGGGTAGAAACAGGTAGGTGATGCATGCATAACGATGCCCAAGCTAAGGGTTGCAACTTTTCCATAACATAGTACCCGTCAAAATTACCTTAACGGGTATTGCCAGGACAACCTTATTTGGGGAAGCGTTTAACAAGGATGGTTCTGCCAGTGATGACGTTGGGAATTTCAAAGTTCTGAATTGTGAATTAAATGAATATGTTAAACTTTTTTTTTTTTTTTGCACTGTAGTGAGTTTTACGATTTTGTGTTATCCTGATGCTGTTTCTGCCCACACAGTTTTTGTTGGTGAAAACATAGGGCTGGGATGATATGATGATGATGATGATGAGGGTAATGACTATGAACCAGGCCCTGGATCGGAACAGTGGGTGAGGGAAAGGGATGGACAGCCAGCAAGCTGAAGAAAACTGGGAAAGGAAAAGTAGATACAGAACAAAGAACAAGTGGAAAACAGCAGGGATGGGCAGGAGAACATGTGGAGAACAAAGGAAAAAGTAGATATATCCAGAAGAGGAAGAGGATAGATAAGAAAGAAAGGCCAGGGGACAAGTGGGCAGGTAGAGAGGAAGGAACGAGGGAAAACAAGAAGAGCGAGTGACATAGGTGGGGAAGATAAAGCAGGGAGACAGAGAGGGATAGTTATGAAGGCAAGGGGATAGGTACTGAGGCAGGGAGATAGACAAAGAGATAGTGAGATAAGTGGAAAAGAAAGAACGGAGTGGAAGGCAGAGGGACGAGAGGGGGAGGGAAAGGGAAAAAGCTAAGAGAGGGAAGGAGATAGATTGGTTTGGAGAGGGATAGGAAGAGAAGAAAGATTAGATATAGAGGCCAGAGTGAAAACCCGCGAGACAAGGAGAGTGATGGAGAGGCAGAGGAATAGATGGAAAGGAAAGAAAAGAGAAGACAAAGACACAAGGAGAGAGGGAAGGAGCAAAACAACAGAAGGAAGATAAGAAGGGTGGACAGGAAACTGACAACAACAGCGGAAGAGGTTTGGTAGAGAACAAAGAACAGGTAGGGAAAGGCAAGAGGATAGATAGTGGATAAGCACTAGGAGACAGTGAAGGATAGACATGAACACACAGGGATTGGCGGAGGGGCAGTGGTGAAGACAGAGGAGAAAGAACTGAGGTATGGACAGATAGAGAGGGACAGAAGGAGGGAGGGGAATGGAAGTAGTGAGAGGAGGAAGGGAGTAGGTAAGAAGAAAAGGCAGGAGGGAAAGGCATAGGGATGGAGGGAGAGGGAGTAAGCAGAGAAGCAGTGGGGTAGGTAGGGGGGACAGAACAGGGGGCAGAGAGGGAGGGTGAGAAGGGGAAAAACGAAAGACCGAGTGAGAGGGAAGGATCTGCTTTACGTTCCAGCTGAAAAATACATGGGCGGAGCAGGGCGCTAAACCTGGCCTCACCCCGCGACAATACAAGGGAGGGAAGGGGAGGGGAGGGAAACAACAAGACTATACAGTATCGCTTTGACACAGGGAATTGATATATAAGTACTGGCAGCCACTGTAAAATGTTTATACCCTGGATATATGAATATATACTACGTAGGTTTCAGGAATTTATATAGATCGTTGGCGGATACTGAAATACTGGAAGGGACGGGGAAGTCGTAGAAGCCCTCCTCAAATCTTGAACGTTTAGTGGTGATGTCTTAATAACCCATGTGCAGTTGATCTGCCTAATCTCTTAACTAGAAAAAATGCTGTAACGCCTTAGCTTTGATAAATTAAGATGAAGAGAGTGCTGGCAGCAACACAGAAATACCTATAAATAACTCACTTTCTTAACACCTAGAATTGATGTATGTTACTGGCAGTCCATGGAAAATGTTTATTCACCAAGCAAATCATAGATATCAACGTAGTCACAGGGGTTAATATAGCTTACTGGCTGCCACAGAGAAATGCTTGTAGACCATCTTGATTACAGGAATTGGGAAAATATGTGGTCATGTTCAGGAAATTTCGTAGCACTTCATTTATTCTGCACATTGCATCTCATTACCCTCTTATAAGTAACCAGATCAAACTGTGCTGATATTGAAACTATATAGTTAATATAAATAAGACAGTGTTAATGTGTAATTGCTAAGTAAATCGCTACGGAAGATGTACTGCAAAGCTTCCTGTGCCACTCCAGAGTACGACCCTAAGATTGCTGGTAGTCACAGAGTAATATTCCTTGGCCGACCACAAGGTCTTTGGACAGGTTCTTTTTACCTCAGTCTCTTCGCATCTACAACAAAAGTAGGCACCTGCGTTTGTAAATCAGTCGATGCGTGTTGTAGTGTGCTGTAATGTTTGTTGGTTGCTATCCTTGTCAGTAACTCTTATACACCCGCTACTAGGAAATATTTGCCAGAACACTGCAGTGCTTCAGTTACTGACCGTATAGGCGAAAATGGTCTTTCGTCTTAATTCACTCATGAGGTTAACGGTTGTGAATTGGATCCATGCTGATTACTATTGACCTTATAGGCGAAAATGATCTCCCGTTCATAATTCACCCATGACGTTATAAGTAACACTAGCCTCATAACGGTTGAAAATTGGACCCATGCTGATTACTGATGACGTGAAAATGGTCACCCGTCATATTTCACCCTTGCGGTTAACGGTTGAGAATTGGACCCGTACTGAGTTCCGATGACCATAAAGGCGAAAAGGTTCTCTCATTATAAATTACCTATGAGGTTATCAGTAATTGTAGCCTCATGGCTGTTTAGGATTGGATCCACACTGATACAGCCTTAATTAGCCTACTCATACAGCCGAACAGTAACCGTCTGATGTTTGGCACACATTTTCAACGACACTCTATATGTTTGCATTGACACCCTTCCCACAAAATATTTTCTGAACATGATAAGTCCAGAGATTTCTTCCTTCTAAAATTCACTTCCTTACCATCAGATCACCTTTCCCCTTTCTTCCCTCCAAATATGCGGTAAGTCTGACAATATCTGAGAGAAAGTCTTTTCAGTCACACGTGATAAAACGTCAGATTGAATGCACTTTTTGTTGTTGCCTAAGAATGGTATTGTTCCGCAGAGGAAGAGATGAAGAAGACGTTCCACATATCGCTAGTTTTGGTATTAAAATGGGGAAGGCAAAACTGCAGTCATCGTCATCATCATCATCATCATCATTTCAACCTTATTCCCGTCCTTATAAAAGCGATGAGTAGGGTTTAAAAGCAGCTGTAAAAATGCAGGAATGATTAACAGTGAACTAGATATAAACTGATAATACTTTCAATCCATTCACTATAGGAGAAACAATAAAATCATGTGTCATTAGCAAGAAAACAGTGCCGAGGAGTAGCCACATTTGGGGAGAAAAAATTGAAGAAGTGTATAATATCAATGTATTTTTAGTGAAGGACATTAACACCTGTATTTTGGTGCCTTTTTTGTTGATTTTTTTTTCACTATTAGATAACTTTATTTAGCTTAAGGAGAGACATGTGGCTGTGAAGTGATTCATGGGGATTGATCAGTTTCTCTCTCTCTCTCTCTCTCTCTCTCTCTCTCTCTCTCTCTTTCTCTCTTTCCCTCTCCCCCTCTCTGTTCCCACCTCTCCTCTTTCGCCTTACCTCTCTCCTCTCTCTACCCTTTCCTTTTCTCTCCCTCCACAACTCTCTTCCTCCTCTCGCTCTTCCTTCTTCCTCTCTCTAACTGAATGTAATCATCTGGTCGTAGTAAAAATAAAGTAGAGTAAGGTGATGGACAAGGTAGGGTGGTGGTATGGTGGGCGGAAAGGAGGAGGAGGGAAAGGCGAGATGAGGAAGTGGAGAAAAGAGAGAGAGGAAGAAGGAAGAGCGAGAGGAGGAAGAGAGTTGTGGAGGGAGAGAAAAGGAAAGGGTAGAGAGAGGAGAGAGGTAAGGCGAAAGAGGAGAGGTGAGAACTGAGAAGGGGTTTAGGAAGTGAGGAATGGAAAAGGGAAGTGAGAAAGGGAAGAGGAGAGAGGGAGATTAGGAGAGTTAGACGAGGAGCGAAGAGGGGAAGGAATAGGGAGGAAAGGGTGGGTTTAGATGAAGGGAAAGGGGAGAGAGTAGGAGTAGGGGAAGGTATGGGTGGGTCGGCTGGTGGGTGGTTTGGGAGGGGAGGGAGAGGGTAGGAGTAGGGGGAGGTATGGGTGAGGCGGTGGGAGGGGAGGGAGAGGATATGCTAACTGGAGAGGACAGGCGGGCAACATCTGAAATGGTGGGAGAACGTTGGCGAGCCTCTCAGCTCAGCAGGCAGGCTCCAGGGAAGCTTAAGCCTCCCAAATACCATGGCGTCTGTTAAGCTGTATTTTTGTTACCCAAGATTTGCCTCAGTTTATAAGACAGTCCTTTACTTCCGTTAACCCTTACACCGTGGGACACTACTTTTAAACCAAAATCAAATACGGGCCCCTCCCTTTCTGTACACACATTTTTATTATAATCCATATCATCCCGCTCACACTTAAATCCAGTCTCTTCGTCTCTCTTACTGTGTTGTGTACGCTTCGCATGTCTTCCAGTCACCAGATTTGCATTTACCATACGTGGTATGGTCAGTGCACGTACCTGAGTCCATATTTCATCAGTAAACTCTAGATGCCCAGAATTTCCTCATGCAGTTAAGGAATATTGAACAGTAATCATATTGCAGACATATACAGTAGTAGGTTGTGAATTTTCGTGCATTTTCTTAGCTACGTCGTTTTTAACTTGATTACCAACCAACGAAAGACGTATTCACAGATGTATGTGAAACGCACTTTAAAGAAAAATACAGCTTAATGCGCTGATTTTTATGAACTGAAGCCAGGATCATATAGACTTGATTGGTGTGTGGGTAACAGAAGCACATTTCACTGAGCATGCTGTTGATAGTTCTTCCACTAGATCCTTTGTCCTTGTTATTGGATTCAGCCTCACATTTTTAGGTGGTGATAACGATCAGGATGATGACATTACATGTATTCATAATGCCTGTCCTGTATGCACTACCTGAATTTAACCACAACATTTCATAATCTTAATCCAGCGCAGATGAAAAGTTTCGTTCCATTCTAGGCTGCATCTCGATATTTATCCTTCACACACACACACACACACACACACACACACACACACACACACACACACACACACACACACACACACACACACACACACACACACACACACACACACACACACACACACACACACACACACACAGTTTTTCACCATACGAGTACACAACCAAAATTCCTATCACTGCTCTATTTCTACCCATGGCATGCACGACCTAGAAAAAAAAATCGGTTCACGATAAAAAGAAAAATAGAGTGGGGGAGGACGAGTAAAACAGAATTATTCAAGAATGACGTCTATTGTAACTTGCCCACCACATCTACGACTAGTTCAGCTGATTAGTTTATAAAGTTAGGTTCCCCACTTCGAGTAAGGAATTTGTAAACTAAAAAAAAAAAAAAAAATCAATTCTCGTAACTTTACCACCGCGTAACTAACACTCCTAATTCATTTTTTCCTAAGCTTGTTAGCCCTTTCTCTTTATATACACACTTTTTTTTTTTTCGTGTACCCCCTCTCTCTCTCTCTCTCTCTCTCTCTCTCTCCTGTTTACGAAAATGCCAGCCCTGTTCCCCTTCTCTCCTTCATTATTCTCAACCATTATCACTGTTTTTCATGTTTATGTTCTCCTGTTTGAGGTGATACATTGTCATTCATTATTTTTCAGGCTTCCATTCCGTTACATTATAATTAATATTCCTTTTTGCGCACTGTTTGTCTTTTCCTCTCTATCTTTCTATATCCATTAATGTAATTCTTCCTCCTATCCTTTCGCTGTTCGTTTACATAATCCTATTTCTCTGTACGTTTCTAGCTGTCATCCCTCCCTTTTCTCTCATTTGCCCCGTTCTTGGCAAGTTCTTCCTTTCTCTTTGCTTTGTTTCTCTTTCTTCCGTTTCCCTTCCTTCTTATATCTTTTCTTTCCCAATCTTTGTTTTCCTTTCCCTTGGCTCTTGTACCATTTCTTTTCTTGTTATTTTCATTTGTTTTCCTTTCATTTTCATATATTTAGTTCTGTTTTTTTCCCTTTTCCTATCTTTTTTTTATTTTTAATCCTCAAGTCTTGCATACTTTTGGTCCATTATAACCGTTCTGTATTTTTCTTTCCGAAATTTACATCCTTTGCCCGTCCCCCTGCTGTTGATCTTTCTCTTCCTTTCCTCTTTCCTTCCTCCCTCTTCATCATCCCTTCTCCCCTCTCCACCGTTCCTTGTCCCTCTCCATCATTCTCTCACGCTTCCTAATTTCTTTTCTCCACTTTTCCATCCTCCCCTTCTCAAACCGTCCCTTCCTCCTCCTCGCATTTCCCATAGAAAAAGATCTTGAGAAATTGGCACCCCATGTTTGTATATCAGTGTACTCTTTATAATATATATATATATATATATATATATATATATATACACCGTAGTTTATTGCATGTTAACAGAGCGCCATAATTTGTGGCAAGGAATCACGCCAAATGAATGTTACAAGTTGAGTGCCATAAGAATGAATTTGGAATCCTGTTCTTTAGCTAATTGCTATGAATGACATTGATAAGGCTTGAGTTGAAAAATGAACATATCGATATTAACAAAGTAACAGATCTGAAAATTACAGTTAATTCAGAGTAAACTTGAAAAATTGCTTGACAGTGTCATACCTGTATGGCTAATATTCAACGCGAGAATGGAGACCGACAAAAGTTGCAGGAGTAATAAAAACACGGTATATAAAACCAAACCGACAATGCACAAAGGCAGTAAAGAAAACCAAGAAATTAAATGGATTCATGGGTAAGACATTTGAGTTCAGATCAGACATTATCGTCTTCATCATATACAGTTTATTAATACGCTCATACATAGAGTTCTGTTGTAAGTTTTGATCATTATGTAACCAAAATAAGAAAAAAGAAAAACTGGAGAGTGTATAGTACAGCGAAAGGTGATCAATATGATACTTAAAGACAGGGACAAACTGTAAAATGATTGTTTAGAAATCTGTTTTATCAAAATGCCGTCTATCTAATCCAAGTACGGTATATCCGAATCTCAGGAGTCATTACACTATAGCAGTTAGCTACTTCTTAAATAACGGTACTTCTCTGTAGACCAGCTGATGTACGCTAGAGTAATAACTTTAAGATACTTAGCATACGTTTCCGGTCAAATGAGGTTAATATTTCTTCCTCATTAGCGTAATACACAATTAGATTCATAGATGAGTAGTATAAAGTCTACTTTTCTCTCATTCAGGTCGCAGGAAATGCAACACCAGAGCAGTATAGTTATGCACTGGGCTTAAGGGCATTACTTTCCTTTAAACACTAGATGATGTAGAATAATTTTGCTACTCATCCCATCGTATGAAATATCAAAGATAGTTTTCCCACACTGTATATTGGTTCTTGGTTGTTTTATATAAGTTTCGGCTGAGGAAACTGTGGATGGAGGGAGCCTTCCTACTATTTTGCATCTTTTTTCTCATACACGTCAGTTGGATCTTCAGCGTTGTAATTCTTATCTTCGTCTACGTATTGTATGTGTCTTCCTGTATTTTCATGCTTTTCGTTCCTAAACTATCTTTTCCTCTCTTTAACTACCCTTCTACCCCTAACTCCTCTCTAACTTCTCCCTCCCCTCCCTTTCCTCTCGCCAACAAAGGATTACCTCCAACTACAGCCATATTCTAGCCTGGTGGGGGCAAAGGAGCGTTTCCAGGCTATATATTATGTAAGTTACGGCGGGGGGTGATGAGAGGGAGGGGAGAGGAGGAGAGAGAATTGCTAGGGGGAGGAAGGTTAGACGGGAGAGAGGGAGGGAAAGACGAACGGAGAAGGAGAAGTGAGAGAGGAAGCGACGGAGAAGAGAGGAACAGAGAAGGAAAAGAACGACGGAGAGAGAGAGAGAGAGAGAGAGAGAGAGAGAGAGAGAGAGAGAGAGAAGGAAGGAGGAGAAGGGAAGGAGAAAGTGAGGAGAGGGGAAACTGGGAGAAGGAAGGGAAAGAGAAAGAGGGAGGAGAGATGAAGAAGAGAGAGAACGAGAGGGAGAGGAGAGAGTCATGAATGTAAAAGGAGAGGTGGAACGGAAGAAGGGAAGAAAAGAAAGAATTAGGGAGGAATGACAGATGGAGGAGGGAAAAAATGGAATGGAGAAGGGGGGCAAGGAGGAGGAGGGAGAGGCAAAAGAAAAGTGGAAGGAGAAGGAAGAGAGAGAGAAGAGGAAAAGTGGAGGAGTGGGACTGAAGTGAAGGGAGAGGGAGGAATGACATGAGGAGAGAAAGGGCAAGGATTGTGAGAGAAAGAAGGGAAGGAATTAGGAAAGGAAAAGGGAGGGGGGAAGGCCATGGGAAGGGGGATGCAGGAGAAGGAGTAGGGGAAGAGGAAAGGAGTGGAGGAATGAAGAGAAGGAGGAAGGGTGAAATGGAGAGCATAGCGGGACTGAAGAGAGGTAATGAGAGGAGCAGGAAAAGATAAATGTGGAGGAAAGAAGAGGGTTAGAGAGAGGGAAAACACGAAGTCCAATAGAAAGCTATGGTATCAAATGTATGAGTCACAGATAAGCGTAACATAGTAAAGTCCCCCACCCCCCCCCCCAGTCAGTTCCTCTTGGTTGGAATTACAAAGACTACCACGCTGTTTACGGGGAAAAAAAATATCATGGAAATTTCATAGGGAAGGATGATCATAGCATGTATTTTGTACTATGGAATAAAATGTATTGCATAAAGATGATGCGTTGCTGCTGTAGTTTCTGTGACTGAGGGAGAGGAAAAAAAAATACCCACTAAACATACAACAGGGAATATGCCTTGGTGAGAACTGAATACTGAGTAATTATTCAGATGAATTTTACCTGTTCGTAATGTACCACAGTCTACCACAATTAAAGGCATTTTGGTTTATAGAGAAAACGAAATTCTTTGCCTCATTCCATCGATAACTTCTGTGTAGAATTTCATTGATAGTATCCCCGCAGTGGCTGAGTAATCAGCATTGCTAGCTACGAAACTGTCGACCCCGAACGCTGGGGTCAAATCCTGTTGCGGACAGCTGGTTTCGCTTGATTCAGGTGTTCATGCACCCTCTATTGGTCAGTTTGTTGGTAGATGAAATGAGTGGTAACTTGGATGATGTAGTAAACTTACGTCGCAAGACAGTAAAATGTTGTAAAATGAAGTCGGAGGATAACTTTTCACACCATTTAGGTACAGGATAATTAAAACTTCCAAAAATTGCAGTTACTTGATTAGAAAGTTCACCAGATTAATCAGAAACGGAGAGTGGAGGAGGGGCATGGCGGAGGAGGAGGAAGAGGAGGTTATGTAGTCATGGGGGAGGGAAATGGGAAAAGATGGCAGGGGGAGGAATTGGAGCACAGACAATTATACAGAAAATCAGTTAGCAGCAGGGTTATGAGTTATTTGTACAGTAATTGTTGTACAGCCGGGTGTGACAGCATATTATTTATCCAAGTAATTAATATTATTTATCCTTGAATTATCTGTCTTTCCAAGGGGGTGTATCTATTCTTTGTAAGTACTTGTATTATCAGCATAATTAGATGTTCCAATAACCTTGAAACAACTTCAGCTTGTGGCGTAAAGTTTGTAACATTTATCCAGTCTGATTCCTTGTCCTTAAGTAAAACCTATAAATTTCAGTATCAAGTAAGCCAATTATTGATCCACTTGGGAACTTTTCCTCTGAGACCATGCACAAAATGATTTTCAAGTGTTTAAAGAGTTGCTGCTGTATTCCATCTGAAACCCAAGTCACATGATGTCGACTTTCAACACCCCGATTTAAATACATCATTAAGTACATCAGTAATGTTGGCATTATGAGTAATTATTCCATAATCCATGCTGTGAATCTTTGGTGATGTTCTTTCTCAATAATTAACTGACGTCCCTACGATAACGGTTTCCAACAACTTGCTGTCATTAGACATTAGGCAATTGAGGGGTAATTAAGCATTTGTAATAAATTGCATTTTGTGAATATTGGGCTTTATATTTCAACGCTTCAGGTCGTGCGACACATTGTTGCTTGATAGTGGAAAGGTCAGAAGTACGCCCCTTGAAACCCTTGAATTATTTTTATATTCTCGCCGTTACTGGATTATTTTGCTCAGTTTAGGACGTTCCATCCTTTTCACTTTTACTTGGCCTGAAATTGCCATCTCTCTGTCTTGAATAGCGATGTGTAACAGTAGATTAGCATTATAATATGGTGCTAGTCACGTCAAACTGCTATGGGAAGGATGTAGAGCTAGAGTATTTTCCTTTTCTGCCTTTGAACTACGTGAAATAAGCTGCAAAATTATACAAATCTGAACCCAGTTAACATTACTTGGGTATAATACTGTTTTTTTTCCTCTGTATTATTTATCCTCTCATGGTCGGAGCAGTTAGTCTTCTGTCACAACTATAGTTCATTCACGTAACGTATCCCAAGCTTTCTTCTTTTTTTGCAGCTTATTTCAGGCACTCATGTGGCAGAAAAAGACAGTGCTACAGCTCTACATCCTTTTCATGGAACTTGTTAATGACTAGTACCATATTCGATTGTTAATCTGTTGTTACAAGTCAGCATTCAAGATAGAACGATGACAGTATTAAGCCAAGTAAAAGCAGAGTACAGTGCCAGGCTATATTGTTCTGCTGGGATTGAGTACAGAGGCCTGAGAATATTAATGTTCTTTACTGTAAAATCTCATTGACGGGACAACTTTCGTATTATGATTCATCCAATGTCATATTATTTTTTAAAAGGTGAGAATGAGTTATAGGAGCCAGACTGAAAATATTAATGCAAAATATGTGGATGTAGGTGAAAATGAGTTATAGGAGCCAGACTGAAAATATTAATGCAAAATATGTGGATGTTGGTACAGTATAAATAGCATACAAGGGTGTAAAGGTGGTTAGTTTGCTTATTAATTCATCATTCAGTCATTTTTCGCCCGATCAAGGGAGTAGGGATCCGGGACTAGGCTACTCGTTCCGACATCTAAGGCCAAGGGGACCAGCCTCACAAACGTGTGAATGGCATTACGTGAGGAAATAATCCCCAACCATCCCAATGATGTAAACCCCAGTAGACTCAGTCCGGGTGGAGCGCGTCATTTAGTTACATTGTTACCACACAGCCACAGCGTAGTAAATGCTTTCCTGATGTACAAGAAACTGTGTGGCGTGTCACTTGTTGTAATCACCTGAAAGCAGCACTACATCGAGTGGCTGGATGATGAACACCCCCACCTATCACCATGAAGATGTTTGGTACGGAAAATAAGTCGCTATAGGAGAAAGTTCTAGCAAACCGCCTAACCCCACGAGCTTAAGGGTTAGGGCCACTCTTCGTACATCTGGCACAAGCAGAGAAGAGGAAAAAATATTACAGTCGGAGCAGAAGGAAAGGATGGAAAAACAGAGAGGGAGGGGGACACAGACAGACAGACAGACGAGAAGGGGAGCATATGAAGGAACGCAAAAGCAGGAGAGGAATGTCAAAGAGGTGGCGGTATTCAAAGTTGGATGGTGAACTTAAAGAGGGAAGAGAAGGAAAAAGAAGGAAACGAAGAGAATAAAATATCTGAGAAAATATAGTGGCGAGAGAGGATGGTGGAGAAAGAAAGAAGGGGGAGGGAGGAGAGGAACAAGTGATAGGGAGATAACCAGTGAAAGAGGAAGATGGTAGAAAAGAAAATACAAAGTTTGAATGAAAGCATAATGGAGATAAGAATGTAGGCAGGAAGGAGAGATAATTCTCGAGAGAAAGGCATTGAGGAGAGGGAATTATACAGGGAATGGGTAGGAGGAGAGAAACTGTAGAGGAGGAGGGCGACGAAGGGCAGAAAAAAGAAAAGGAAACGTGTAAACGAAAGGAAACAGAGACAGAAATGGGAGAAGAATGGAGGCGAGGGACGAAGAGGGAAAAGCGAAGACAAGCAGGGAGCATAGAGGAGGAAGAGAGAGAGAAAAAATATAAACAAATGAGAAATAAAAGAATGTTAGGAAGAGATGAGAATTAAAGGGGAAATGGATGTCAGGAAAGACAAGGAAAGCATAAAGGAAAGAAAAACAGAGAGGAAAGGGACGGGACTGACAAAGAACAAGGAAGATGAGGAGAAGGAAGAGGTGGAGGAACAAGAAGAGTATGAGGCAGAGAAGTGATGCAGGAGATAAAGAAGAATGGACTGTATGTACACAAACGATAAAGATTAGGCCCGCGTGGACGGCGAAAATACGGGCGAGAGAGAAGGAATGGAGGAGGGGGGGGTAAGGAAAAAGAGAGGACAACAGAGAGAAATTATACGAAAGGTAAAAATAATGTATGAGAAACAAGTGATAGAGATAAGACCTACATGGAGGCAGTAATACGAGAAACGTAAGAAAGGAGGAAAAAAATGATTAATGATAAATATTAAAATCCAAGGAATGAAATTCTGAGGCAGAGACGGAAAGGAGAGGAGAGGAGAGTAGGGGAGGAGTCAGGATAGCATTGGGTATTTTTCATTTTAATTACGCCGCCACAAGACGATGTTACTAAGCCTGAGGGAGAGCTCTTGTACTGAAAGACTTACTGAAGACTGTATCTAACCCAAAAAGAGTCTCGCCTAAGTTTACTGTGGTCGAATTTTTTCATCTTAGGGAACCGGGCCATTCTCACAACTTGAAAACCAAATCGTGGTGGCATAAAATTCGATGAGCCCTAGTTAAGAGATGAGAATAAGTCTCCATAGATTCTAGTCACAGTATCCCTCCAGTCTAAATATAAATGGCCATCAACCGGGCTGAAAAGGGTTAGAGATCTTTATCAGGTTAGAGGAAATGCACTATACAACAGCCTGGTCGAACCAAGAATGAAGTATTCAAGACTGTAGCGTATTGGAGGAGCTAAGGATTTTGTTGAGAAAATTGTTTAAAAACTATAGAAAAAATAACCATTTGGGAACCCCCATATAATCTGAAATTCAAGAGAGAAAGAAATGTACACGTTTCATGTGGAGAGTTACTAAAAAAATTACAGTACATCAGTTCCGACAAAGGAAAAACAAAAAGATAAGGAAAAAGTAATGAGCAGGCCATGAAAATTTTAACACATGAGTAAAATAATTAAATACACACACACACACACACAGACGCCATGACATTTATGAGGCAAAGTTCTGTCAGTTCGAGAAAGCATCGCGAGAGAGAGAGAGAGAGAGAGAGAGAGAGAGAGAGAGAGAGAGAGAGGCAGACAGACAGACAGACAGACAGACAGACAGACAAGGGGTTATGACTGTAAGTGGATGTGAGAGGGAATGAGGGGAAAGAGGATAAAGAGAAAGGTGGGGGTGAAGAATGATGGTAAGAAAAAGGGTAGGAAGGAAATGAGAAAAGAAGGATAAATGACGGAGAAAAGGAAGAAATATGATGGTATTTGGAATCCAGGGAGAGAGAGAGAGAGAGAGTTGAAAAGAAAGGGAGTCGTTATAGTGCCCAGTAAAAAAAATAATGGTTAGAAGAGCTTTAGAGAGCCTGAGAGGGAGAGAGGATAGTATAGGAGAAGGAAGGAGGAAGAGGGAGGGAGGAGAAAGGAGAGTAAGGAGGGGAGAGACGGAGCAATGAAAAGATAGGAGGGGGGGATAAGGAATGAGGAAAAGGAAGGGGAAGACAGGGAGTGAGGAAGGAAAGGAGAAAATGGGAGTATGGAACGGAGAGAAGGGAAACAGGTGAAAGAAGAGCAAGGAAAGGAGAGACAGGTTGTGATGAAGGGAGAAGAGGGAGGGGGTAGTGAAAAGGAAGGACAGGGGGAGAAGGGAAAGGGAGTAATGACAAAAAGAAAGGAAAAATGATGGGAGGAGAAAATTGGAAAGGCAGGGTAGATGATTAACATGTAAGTGTGGGAGGGAAGGAGAAGGGAAGGTGAGCTATGGAGCAGAGGGAAAGGAGGGAGGGGGAGGGCAGGAGGGGGGGAGGAGAAAGGAGGGAAGGGGAAGATTAGGATAGGGGAGGAGAAGGGAGGGGAGGCGAGGGGAGGGAAAGGTAGAGGTGGGGAATGGAATTTGACATGAGAAGGGGAAGAAAGTGTGAAATACTGGAGGACAGGGAGGGGAGGTAGGTAAGGAAGGGCGGGCAGAAGGTAGTGAGAAGGGAGGAAAAAGGAGAGTGAGAAATGAGGTGGCAGACAATAGGAGGGAATGAATGAGAGAAGTGGGAAGTAGGGACAGGATGGCAGGAGAAAGGAGAGTAATAACAGAAAGTGAGACGAAGGGATGTAAAGAGAAAGGATGAGGGAAAGTAGGGATGAGTTGTGATGGAAGGAAGGAACGTGAGGTTAATGTAAGGAAGGGAATGGAAAGGAGAGAGAGGCAAATGAGTTGTGGAAGGAGGGATGGGAGAGCAATGTATGGAAGGGAGTGAAGAAGAATGGAAAACAAGGAGGGTAGGAGGAGGGTTGGAAGGAGAGATGAGAGGCTGTGGGATGCGTGGAGAGGAGGGAGGAGGTTTAGTGTGTTTACAAAAAGGCATATTATGTAAATCCTCAGAGCATGTTGACCACATGTGTGATGTAGACTTTGTGTGTGTGTGTTTGTGTGTGTGTGTGTGTGTGTGTGTGTGTGTTTTGTGCTTTTGAATTGTAACCGAGTTTTTATTCGTGGATGAAACTGTGTG
>JAGKTI010011831.1:0-23411 GCA_018397915.1 Birgus latro | reverse complement strand
GACCGGACATGAAATTCACTGCCTTTCACCTTTTTCATAGCTGGTGCACTTAAAAACCATGCATGAAAAAATTAAATTGCAAGCAGGAAATTATGATTAACATTTTTGGTAATTTTTTAACACATTTACAGCATGATGAAAACAGGTTAGACATCAAAATCTTTATGGTAAGCATAGGTTAGGTTAGGATAGGTTTGGTTAGGTTAGGTTAGGACCGGACATGAAATTCACTGCTATTCACCTTTTTCATAGCTGGTGCACTTAAAAACCATGCATGAAAAAATTAAATTGCAAGCAGGAAATTATGATTAACATTTTTGGTAATTTTTTAACACATTTACAGCATGATGAAAACAGGTTAGGCATGAAAATCTTTATGGTAAGCATAGGTTTGGTTAGGTTAGGTTAGGACCGGACATGAAATTCACTGCCTTTCACCTTTTTCATAGCTGGTGCACTTAAAAACCATGCATGAGAAAATTAAATTGCAAGCAGGAAATTATGATTAACATTTTTGGTAATTTTTTAACACATTTACAGCATGATGAAAACAGGTTAGACATCAAAATCATTATGGAAATCATCTTGCACACGGTTTATGCATAAGATTAATGATATGGAAAGAACAAAACAAGGAATTTTGATGAAGTTAGGGTACTTACGAAAAAGAAGCTGTCAGGTGAGTAAACCAGGTGAGTCCTGATGTATAACTCGCTCTATCATCTCAGACTTTGACACGAAGAAATTGCACCACACAGCCTTCGCAATTTACAATCACCAGCACTTTTCACCAACACTTTCCACAACGTTTTTTTTGCATAACTGGGATAACATCACTTCACTGCACTGTACATAACAGTAAATTCCCGTGTGGTCTAGTGACGAGTTTTGGAGCCTGAACTTCTCAGCAGCAGCTTTCAGCTCCGTTCCACGTACCAACACACCTGCGGCACATTGTTGTCGATACCAAATCAGCGTGGATCTTTCAATGTCTGCATACTTAGGACTAAACATCACCTTCCTCTCCACGTTTCGTTTGGTCTTCGAAGCGAAATCTGCTGTGTACTGCTGTAGTTTGTCTCGGGACTTCTTGATATTAGACAAGGTGGAGCGAGGGAGATTGAATTCACGACAAATCCGTGATGTCAGCCACCCGGCGTCCACCTTTTCCAATACCCTTCCCTCTTCTTCTCCAGAGTCAGAACCACTTTCTTCCTCTTCTCAGGTGGCGGGGCCATCATCACACATGATGAAGAAGGTGAAAAGCAGTATCAAGCACTGTGGGAGGTAGGGTATCACAACAAAAGCAATCACTTTGGCCGCCATTGTCGGAGCTGTTCACGAGGCAGGAGCTGAGTGGGAAATGGGGACCGACAGAGAGGCGCCACGCTTGTAAACACAGCCGATCGGCGCGCGCGGGAAATTCAAACTGACGCGGTCTCAAAAAATCGAAATTTTTTCAAATTTTTTGGCATTTGGGGGGTTGGGCAGCCCACGATATCCGAATAGTGAGGGTGTTCGAATATTGGTCATCCGAATAATAGAGAGATTACTGTACTTGGGCAGTGTGATGAGTAAGGATGGAAATCTGGAGGGTGAAGTGCTCGAAAGGGTGCAGGAGGGAAGGAAGGTTGCTGGTTCGTTGAAAGCAGTGATAAGAAACAGGGAGGTGAGCATGGAAGTGAAAAAGTTGTTACATGACAGTATTGTGATACCAACTCTGACATATGGAAGTGAAGCTTGGACCCTGTTGGAAGGGCAGAAGTCAAGAGTGAGAGCAGTGGAAATGAGTTATTTGAGAGGAGCATGTGGAGTCACATGGAGAGACAGACTAACAAATGAGGAAGTGGATGAGCATTGTGGTGTGGTTGAGGACGTGATGGGAAGCATTAGGAGAAACACATTAAGGTGGTTTGGGCATGTGGAGAGGATGGAGAGTGAAAGACTGATGAGGAGAGTGTATGTGGGTGAGGTGGAGGGGGCAAGAGGGAGGGGGAGGCCGAGGATGAGATGGAGGGATGGAGTGGAGAGGTATATGAGAGAGAGGGTGTGAGTTGGGAACGTGGTAGTGAAATGGCAGGGGACAGAGTGACATGGAAGCGATTTGTTTGTGGCCACCCCATGCGGGATTAAGGCGTCTGGCAATAGATAGATAGATAGATAATTTGAATATCCCACACGCGCCAACCAGCTGTGTTTTTGCGCCTTCCGCCTCTCTCTGGTCTCATTTCCCACTCAGCTGCCAGTTCAAGAAGATGCCCTCGCCATGGCTCCTGAAGTGCTTGTTTTTGTGGTGATTCCCTACCTCCTGCAGGGCTTGCTGCTGCAGTGCACCTTCTTCATCATGTGTGTGATAATGGCCCCACCTCTTGAGAAGAGCAAGAAAGTGGTGATGACTCTGGAGAAGAAGCGGGAGATATTGGAGAAGGTGGAAACCAGGTGGCCGACATCACGGATCCTACGTGAGTTCAACCTCCCTCGCTCTACTTTGTTTGATATCAAGAGTTCCCGAGACAAACTACACCAGTACACGGTTGATTTCACTTCGAAAATCAGACGAAACTTGGAGAGGAAGATGATGTTTACTCCTAAGTATGCAGACATTGACCGTTCCATGCTCATCTGGTATCGACAACAACGTGCTGCTGGTGTGTTGGTACGTGGAACGGTGCTGAAAGCTGCTGCTGAGAAGTTCGCAAGGCTTCACGACACCCCAGACTTCAAGGCATCTGAAGGTTGGCTCTTCGCGTTCAAGTTACGGCTTGGACTTACCAGTTGTAAGGCCCATGGTGAAACTGTGGACGCCAACGACGAGATTATAGAAGAGTTTCGGCAGAAGGTGAAGGGCTTGATTGACAGGGAGGGCCTCACTCTCAGTCAAGTATACAACGCTAACGAAACTGGCCTATTCTATCGTTCAGTTCTCACAAACACTCTCGCTGAGGAGACGGAGAAGCATATACCTGGCCGCAAGCTCTCCAAGCAACGGGTGTCTTCTTTGTGCTGTGCCAATGCTAACGGCATGCACCGGCTCAAGTCCGTTATTGTTGGAAGTGGAAAGCAGCCTCGGTGCCTTCGTGGGTTAATGGATGTCCTTCCTGTCGTGTGGTATCATTTTATTAAGGCTTGGTTCACAACCAAGAGCTTTAGAGATTGGTTTCACCAACACTTTGTCAAGGAGGTCATACATTATCAGATGGAGACACTGAAAATCCCATGCAACCACGTAAAGGCTCTCCTGATTCTAGACAATGCACCTGCGCATCCGTCTGAGAAGGAGTTGGTGGCTGAAAATGGCCGCATTAGGTGTCTGTTTTTGCCACCTAATACGACTGCTTTCATCCAACCAATGGACCAGGGAGTGATTGTGGCAGCAAAGAGGCTCTATCGACGGAGGTTTTTGCACGAGGTGATGGTTGTCTACGAGGACGAGGACGATCGCAGGGAAGGACGAGACATGCGAGGACATCAAACTGTTGTAAACCTTCGCCGCTACAACCTCAAGTCTGCTATCTACAACTGGGCCAGTGCATGGAAGGAAGTCTCTGTCAAGACTCTAGAAAATGGTTGGCCTCGTGTGCTTCATGGAAGTGACATGGTGCACGATTTCTTACGTTTTGAGGTGGATGACTTCCATGCAAGGCTTCATGCGGGTGGAGACAATGTGGATGTCGATGAAGTGCGTGAGTGGTTGGATGACGATGAGGGCGATCCAGGGTATCAGATCATGTCTGATATCGAGATCGCATCTTCCGTTGCCGGTACGAGTACCCAGCAGGAAGATTCCGAAGAGGACAGCGACGATGATGCGGACTCCTCACGGCTCGTCACTATGCCAGCCATCCCCAAGCTGAGTGCACTCCGGGAACATGTGGAGTTCGTCCTTGACTACCTTGAACACCCGGACTGCGACAGGGAGATGGGGCCCTTGGGACTTGTGGAGGAAGTGCGAGCTTTCAGGCAGCGCATCATTAATCGTCAGAATCATTGTTGCTTGCGTCAATCAACCATTGACAGTTTTTTCAGGCCCGTCAACTCCGCCGTGCTCAACCCTCGCTCCACACCATTGCCTCACCAAGACAGGCCTTCTAGCTCCGAGCCACAGCCCAGCACATCAGGCACGGTGGAGTCACCACTGGATGTGAGTTTGCGGCTGTCTTCAGAGTCCTCTGCAGTGGATGGCGTATCACCACGTCCCACCAAGGAGCCCCTAGGCCGCCTCCGTCAGCTAATCTCGGAATCTGACAGCGACTAAATTCTCCAGGACTCTTCACTAGTCACTAGACCACACAAGAATTTACAGTTATGTGAAGTGATGTACAGTGCACTGAAGTGATGTGATGCTAGATTTTGTTATTATGGGAAAGGAAAAGTTGTGGGAAGTGCTGGTGAGTGTAAAGTGCATCGGAAGTGCCAAGGATTCTATGAATTCCTGCAGGTGTCTCAGGTGCACCTTCATACTGTCAGAGTCTGGGAGGACAGAGTGAGTTATACATCAGGATGGCGGCATCATTCTCGTAAGTACCCAAACTTCATCAAAATTCCTTGTTTTGTTCTTCCCATATCATTAATCTCATGCATAGACTGTGTGAAAGATGATTTCCATAATGATTTTCATGTCTAACCTGTTTTCAGCATGCTGTAAAGTGGTACAAAATTCTTATAAATGTAAATCATAATTTTCTGCTTTCAGTTTATTTTTTCATGCATGGTTATCACTAGTATTGAAGTGCACCAGCTGTGAAAAGGTGAATGCCATTGATTTTCATGTCCGGTACCTAAACTAAGCTGCTAACTCAGTGAACAGCTGTGCCTAAATTACCTCAAATTCATCCTTTTTGGGTTAAAATTAAATGAATTCATGCTTTGTGTTCATTATTTTAGTGCACAAGCTGTGAAAAAGGTGAATGCCAGTGAATTTCATGTCTGGTACTTACTTTCTGCATGCTGTATTCTGGTGAACACTTTTGCCATACCTAACTCTTATTGACCATTTTTCTGGTATCAATTTACATAATTTACTGTATTTGATGCTTTGTATCCAATATTTTAGTGCATAAGATGTGAGAAAAGATGATTTTCATAGTGGCTGCCACATCCGATACTTACTTACACTAAGCTGTCAACTTGTTGAACACCTATGCCTTACTTAACTCAGATTCATCCTTTTGGGGTTAAAATAAAATTAATTCATGCTTTGTGTTCATGATTTTAGTGCATAGGAAGTGAGAAAGGGTGATTTTCATAGTGATTTCCATGTCCGATACTTACTTACACAATGGTGACCAGTTGTGAACACCTATGCCTTACTCACCTCAAAATCATAATTTTTTGGTTAAAATTCAATTAATTCATGCTTTCTGTGCATTATTTATGTGAAAGGGGACTTAAATAAGTGCCATGCATATCCAGTAGGGAGGTGGGTAGGTGGTTTTTTTATTTTGGTTAGGTTAGGATCATAAATGACCGGTGCGGGAGCTTCAGGGCCACTATCCGGACAAGACCACTGTCCAGTCATGCCTTTGGCTCTATTACGTCGGATAGTAGAGAGATTACTGTATTATCATTAACCACTTAACCGCGAGCCGTCAATTTCGTGACGCTCGGTGGCAATGGCTCGAGCCGTGGGCCATCAGTTGGGTGCCTCTGTTTTCTTTTTAAGTAGCCGGGACTTTCAAAATATAAATATACTGTATATGAAAAACTGTAGGAGAATCTTGAGTGCTATTTATATCACTCAGGCTAGTTTGGGCCAATACAGTATTTTATAAAAATAAGTCAGAGCGCAAATTACCACCGGCTGGAAGTGCCAGGACCGCCTCACTCAACCCCACGGTTTAGGGGTTAAGGAATGTGTTCTTAACTTGTCCATGAAAACAATTCTTTAATATTAGCCATTTAAACCATACCTGTCAACTCTATCTCATACAGCGTTCCCAGATCAACAGGCTCGTATCATGCACGCTGGGGGGGGACAAACTTCTGCTGTCGACTTTACATATACCAAGTACCAGACTGAATAATTGTTCTCTCTTATTGTGTTCTTTTGATCACCTTCTATTAACCTAACCATACACATATGTTTATGGTACTTACTGTCACATTATGTATGTATTCATTGGGTTTAAATTGTTGGAAAAGGGAATGTGAGGGTTGGACAATGGGTGCCTCAGACCAGTTAGGATAAGCCCCATCGGTTTTTGGTCGTCAGTATTGGAAGTTTTCATTATTACATTCCAGAATGACTGTATCCTGATATACATTTGTAATTGCTGTAACAATTTTCTAAAACCAGGTTTTGAGTTTAGTGGGAGCTGGGACAAAGAGCCCGACGGTGCATCCATGCGTGTGCTGGAACAGGCGCTGGCAGCATGTAAACAACACATTAACAAACACGATGCAAACTTGCTGGGAACAGCAGCATCTAGATCATGTTGCTAACATCATGATGAAGTCTCAGCTGCCTGGTATGGACACATGTATCCCATTGCCTCTGCTGCCAGTATTCGAAGCCGCACTGAAACATGTTTGCATACATCTGTCCAAATACTGTTGCATACATGAACCCAAACATGTTGCCATCTTTTTTCAACATATGCTCAAGGACACATTTGGATGTGCCCAGAGACTAGAGTGTCTATCTATCCATAGCCAGACACATTAATCCCGTAAGGGGTGGCCACAAACAAATTGCCTCCATATTGCCTAGTCCCCTGCCCTTTCTCTGCTGTCCCCCCAGCTCACACACCCCTGTCTCATATACCTCTCCACTCCATCCTTGGTGTGGTTGATGAGGACACCCATCAGCCACTCACTGACGGTGACTCTACATTGAGGGACTGCACTGGGTGACAAGCCAAATGATTTCCTGTAAGCCAAGAAATCATTTAATATGCTGAGTGGTAACCTTTTAACCAACCAGTTTCTTACATATCAGCAACTGGGCTGGCAGAGAGTTAGTGCCCCTTCCTAGAAAACATCTACCCAAAAAGGCAAACTGAGGTCAGTCAGGATCATTAAAGGATCAGATTATTCCTATGTAGGTATGAAGCTTCCCTCCTTCCTCTCCTCCTTCCCTGTGTGTTAATTTCTTTCCCAGTATGTTCTGTAATGTCATGTTATGTATGTCCTTTGATACCTGTAATAACCTTGCTTTAATGCAATTACAGGTGTGAAGAGCACTTTAACTGTGACGGCCCAAAAAATGCTGGAATTGTGCATTGACCGCTTTGCTGAGAAGGAAGAGCGTCTCATGAGGCTAGAGAAGGCAATCAACCCACTGTTGGATGATGATGATCAGGTTAGACTTTAGTATCGGCATTATATTTACTTTTAATCTTTTAACTGTGCAATATGGCAGACTGGATTGTTTCTCATCTGGGCAAAATATCCATCTCTTTACTTTCCTCTTAATTATGGTGGTGGATTTTTATTTTATTCTGTATGCAGTATCAGAGAGTATCATGAACCAGGGCTTACCTGTGTGAGTATGCCTGCTTGCATGCATTCATGTGTGGAGCAGACACAGGGCTGAGGCCTGGCCTGTCTCAGGGCCAGAATTCCAATGCCTTAGCCTAGGCCTTCAAAACTCATTCTGACCAAGGCTCAAGCTTTTTTTAGGCCATGTGGGAAGTGTAAAGGGCATGTGATTATTCTGAGGCCAGTACCACATCATGGCACCAGAGACAGATTCTCTCTCTCTCTCTCTCTCTCTCTCTCTCTCTCTCTCTCTCTCTCTCTCTCTCTCTCTCTCTCTCTCGCTCTCTCTCTCTCTCTCTCTCTCTCTCTCTCTCTCTCTCTCTCTCTCTCTCTCTCTCTCTCTCTCTCTCTCTCTCTCTCTCTCTCTCTCTCTCTCTCTCTCAACAGCACCAAATGAAGGAGACGTCAACTGAGGTAGCTCCTCGAGATTCCTGATTATCTAGATTTGTAGTGCTGGGATTAAATAGGGTTGAGTAGTCCGGACCGTAATAACCTGGGCCTGAGAAAGAACCACAGATGGTCTGATGTAGAAGTTGAAGTGGTACCAAGGTGCCAGTATGAACTGTATGAGAAGTAAACAAACACAGATGTAGCGTATAGAAATGTCTTATGTTTTAGAAAGATTTGAAGACTTTAGAGAAGAAAAAGAAAACATTAAAAATGTGTTTAAGATGCTATTTATGAAAATTGAATCACTGGAGAATTGGCTGAAAGAAGTTATGGCAGAGAGGGAAAGGGGAAAAAGTTCGAAAGGGGATACCAGCTTGCTGATGGAATTAATAGAAAATAAAAACATTGCCAATCAAGAACTAGAAAAATTGATGGGAGAAAATCAAGAAGAAATTGAAGGATATTCAGGAAAAGTCAAATATTTTGGTTGTAGTTATATGTAAGGAGAAGCAGGTTCAAGTGGAGTGGCAGAATGAGGTAAAGAAAGAATAAGTCAAACACGAATTATAGAAGAGAAGAAGCAGAAAGCTAAATTGAGTAAGAGTGACTTAGAAGATGTAGTAGTTAAGATTGTACAGAAGAAACAAAAAGTGGTGCAAGACACAGTGGAGAGAACATAGGTTTGTGTGATCATATTCAGCAACTGTGAGAAACTACAGAAAATAAAACATTAGGATTAAAGAGGAAATGGAAAGAGTTAAGCAAGTGTTGAGTGGCATTATTAATGAGGACAGAGATTGGGAACATTAGACTGAGGAAGTAAGAAGGTTAGGCCAGTACAAACAAGAAGGGGTAGACCAGACCAATAAGTGTGAAATTGAAAATGGAATGTGTTGCCAAGAAAAATTTTAGATGTTTCATGAAGACTCGCTAATAACGAAGAATGCAAAAAAATTTAATTAGGAGAGATTTAAATGAGGACAAAAATTAGAAGAAAAACTTGATGAAGGCAGGGGCTTAAAAAAAAAAAAAAATGTTGTGAGAGCACAAGTACAAAAGAAGTTTTTTGGAGAGTGCTTGATATGAGGGTCAAGAGATGGTACAGTACACTCCTGATATAATGAATTAATTAGTACCAAACCCTTGATGTTAAAGCTGAACACCATGCTGTTCAGTAATTTCTCAGGCATTGTGGCTTTTACCAAACAAACAAAGATTGTTAAATTTAGAGCATCCTTCGACTGTACAGTCATACAGTGTAAATAAAGCTAGGTTTATATGGCTCTTTTTCTCAATGAATGCTGTATTTATGGCACCTCTCGCGATGCTTGCCACCCAGAGACTGATGCGGTATTCTGTGGGATGCGGAGGTGCGTGTGTGTGTATGTGTGTGTGTTTGTGTGTGTTTGGGGGGGGGGATGCCATGCTGGTCAGTGTTTCCCGCATGTCCATTCTTTTCTATCTATCCAACCATAGCCCGACGCCCTAATCCCGCAAAGGGTGGCCGCATACAAAACACCTCCAAGTCGCTCTGTCACCCACCATTTTACTGCCCTCCCCCCATCTTACTCCCCCTTCCCTCATATACCTCTCAACTCCATCCCTTCACCTCATCCTCGGTCTCCCTCTCCCCTCACATATACCTCTCTCTTCTCTCTCTCATCTTCTCCCCTATCTCTGCTCGCTAGCCATTCACTACATGCCTTCTTCTTTTGTTCCACAGCTCGTTTCACCTCATCACTCCACCATGCTGTCCCTTGCACACCCCTGCATCTCCCCCTCACTCCACAAACCACCTCGCATGCTGTGCCTATCTCTTCCATGAATATCTTGCATACTTCTTCCACCCCTTGCATCTGCTCTAACTCATACCTTCCCAATCTTTCTTCCACTATGCTCTTATACTTTGCCATTTTCTTACTTTCTTGCAACTTCTCCACTCTTTTCATAGGAGCTGTTTCCTCCTGCCTTCCCCTTCATCTCTTCACCCATTTTCTTTGCAGTCTTACCTTGGCCATCACTAAGTGGTGGTCCAAAATTTCATTCCCACACCTTCTCCACACTCTTGCATCCAACACATGTCTTCTCATTTGCTCATCCACACACACGTAATCAATCATTGCCTTTCGTTCGATGAGTTCACCATCCATCCTCCTCATGACTTACCACGTACTGGCACAGATGTCCACCAAAGCACTACCATTCCCATCCACTTCAGTTGGCACACCCCACTGACCAACCACTCCATCCACTCATACATTCCCAACTTTGCCATCCATGTCTTCAATCAAAAACATTCTCTCGCTTATCTCAAACTTACCCATACGTGCTTCTACACTCGCCCAAAACTCATCTTTCACTCTTGCCACTCGGTCCTCTGTCGGTGCATACGCACATACTATCGCCCAAGCTTGTATACCTTCTTTCATCCTCACCCGTACAATCCTTGCACCCACTGTTCCATACTCTGTTATATTCTTCCACTTTTTGCTTATCATCAGACATACTCCCTCTCTTGCCCTCTCATTCTCATTAACTCCCACACATATTCCTAAACCGTACTCCCATTCTCTCACCCTTACACCATCCATTTAGTTTCAGTCAATCCACATACATCCACTCTTGCATCCTCAAACACCTGAATAATCTCTCTCTCTCTCTTTCACTTCATCATTCAGTCCTCTCACATTCCATGTTCCAATCCTTAGAATTTCCTTTGTCCATTCCTTGGTCGTTAATGTATGATCTGTCCTGGTCCAAGGCGCTTTGTTTGCTTGTTTAGTTAGTCCTTTTTACAGGGTGGGGCACTAACCCACCACCATTCTTTGACTGAACAAAAATAGTTAAATGAACATAACATTCAGCCAGCTTAAGGTGATTGTTAAAACTGAAATTCATTAAAAGAGAGTTCAGTATATCGAGGGTTTACTGTATACAAAAACAAGGAAGTAAGGCAGAGTCCCTAGGGAGATGGTGAAGTTGGCAATGAGAAAGCTTTGGATTGAGGAATGGCTGGTTAGAGTAGTTATGGCTGTGTATGTAGGCACTTGCACCCAATTGAGAGTGAATGGAGGTTTGAATGATGAGTTTTTTGTGAATGTTGCTGTGCATCAGGGGTCAGTCTTAAACCCCTTGTTGTTTATCATGGTACTTGAAGCCCTGTCAAATAACTTCAGAAATGGACTCCAGTGGGAGATGTTGTATACCGATGATTTGATGTTGACTGCAGAGAATGGAAAGGGGGTGGAGGAAGGATTTAGGAGGTGGAGAGATGGTATGAGGCACAAGGGCATGAGAGTAAATGCAGACAAAACAAATGTGATGGCATGTAGGGTTGGTGGTAGTACTGTCAAAGAAGAGGGAGAGTGGCCATGTGCAATTTGCCACAAGGGCATAGGAAGTAATTCAATCTTGTGCACTATTTGTGATAAGTGGGTACATAAGAGATTTAGTGGTAGTTGAGGTGGACTGCAAGATAATGCTGATTTCACATGTGCTGTGCGTCAGGGAGAACATGTGGAGATTGTTGGGCTTGAAAGGATTGTTCTTGCTGGAGAATCTCATGTGTGTGGAAGAATTTTGTTATTTGGGAGACATGTTATGCTGGAAGTGGGGCTGGAGCTAGCTATGTGGCTAGAGTGAGGAGTGGTTGGAAGAAGTTCAGGGAGCTGTTGCCTCTCCTGACATTGAGAGAGCTCTCCCTCTGTGCTAAGGGATCTATGTATGTGGCATGCATTAGGAGTGTAATGCTGTATGGTAATAAGACCTGGGCAGTAATAGAAGAGGATATTCACTGGCTCAGACATACAGAAATAACAGTGATTAGGTGAATGCACAGTGGATCCTTGAATGTGAGGCCTGGGGAAGCTAGGTTTACGATGGAAGATTTTAGAGATAGGTCGGGACTGGAGTGTATTGATGTTGTGCTGAGGAGAGGTAAATTGAGGTAGTTTGATCTGTGGAGAGGATGAGGGATGACAGTTGGGTACAGAAAGTGAGAAGTGTTAATGTTAGGGGTAGGGTTGCAAGAGGTAGACCAAAAAATCCTGGGACAAGGCTATTGACTGTGACCTCAGGGACGAGGGACTAAATTGGGAGCCTGCCAGAGATCAAGCAGCATGGAGAGCTGCCATTAGGTGACTGAGGCCGACGCATGCAAGCATGTTGGAGCCTTTGTAAATGAAATGAAATTTGGTAAGAGGGATAAAAGAAGTGGACAGAAAAGGAAGAGTAATAAAGGAAATGGGGAAGAGAGATGAGGTATGCAAAATCAAGATTAAATACTCTATAGCAATGTGGATGTGTCGGTAGCAAAGAAAATGGGGTTTAGTGATTACAGTGCATAAAAGAGGAGAATCTGGACATTATATGTAACTGAAATCAAACTGAACAGTGACATCGATATGGAAGTGCTAGGATGGAATGACTATAACATTTGCAAGAAGGACACAGGAAAAAAAATTTGATGTCAGTATGCTGTTTATGACATAAAAAAACAATGGCATTTGCCTTCTCAGTGTAATAGGAAAAGTATATGGTAGGATACGTATTGACAGAGTCAGGGAGATAACAGAGGAATTAGTTGGAGAAGAGCAGGGAGGTTTTAGGAAGGGAAGAGGTTGTGTAGACCAGATATTCATTCTTAGATCCTTAGTGGAAAAGTTTCTGTATGCAGCCTTCATGGATCTGGAGAAAGCATATGACAGGGTGGATAGACAAGGATTGTGGAAAGTATTAAGAATATATGGAGTGGATGGGAAGTTGTTGAAGGCAGTCAAAAGTATGTATGAGGGTGCTAAGGCTGCAGTGCATGT
The DNA here is from genome assembly GCA_018397915.1 of Birgus latro. NCBI lineage: Eukaryota > Metazoa > Arthropoda > Malacostraca > Decapoda > Coenobitidae > Birgus > Birgus latro. Next base: position 10,728 of record JAGKTI010011831.1, on the reverse strand, counting down.
GGATGGCAAACTGAGTGAATCTTTCCATTTGAAGGTTGGATTGAAACAAGGATGTGTCATGTCTCCATGGTTGTTCAGTCTGTACATGGATGGGGTTATAAAAGAGATACAAGGTCAGGCAGTGGATGTTGGAGCAGCCCCAGTGAGAGAGGGCAGTGTTTGGAAACTCCCTGTACTGTTGTTTGCAGATGATACTGTGTTGTTGAGCGAAGACGAAGGGGAGCTGCAAGGTGTAGATGAGTTTGGGAGAGTGTGTAAGAAATGGAATCTAAAGGTGAATGTAGGGAAGAGTAAAGTGATGGTCTTCGAGAGAAGTGAAGCCAGTGAATGTACAGTGAGACTGGATGGGGAGGATATGGAGAATGTGAGTGCATTTAAGTACTTGGGTAGTGTGATGAGTAAGGATGGAAGTCTGGAGGGTGAAGTGCTTGAAAGGGTGCAGCAGGGAAGGAAGGTTGCTGGTTCGTTGAAAGCAGTGATAAGAAACAGGGAGGTGAGCGTGGAAGTGAAAAAGTTGTTACATGACAGTATTGTGATACCAACTCTATCATATGGAAGTGAAGCTTGGACCCTGTTGGAAGGACAGAAGTCAAGAGTGAGAGCAGTGGAAATGAGTTATTTGAGAGGAGCATGTGGAGTCACATGGAGAGACAGACTAACAAATGAGGAAGTGAAGGAGCGTTGTGGTGTGGTTGAGGACGTGATGGGAAGCGTTAGGAGAAACACGTTAAGGTGGTTTGGGCATGTGGAGAGGATGGAGAGTGAAAGATTGATGAGGAGAGTGTATGTGACTGAGGTGGAGGGGGCGAGAGGGAGGGGGAGGCCGAGGATGAGATGGAGGGATGGAGTGGAGAGGTACATGAGAGAAAGGGGGGGTGTGAGTTGGAAGCGGGGTAGTGAAATGGCAGGGGACAGAGTGACATGGATGCGATTTGTTTGTGGCCACCCTGTGCGGGATTGAGGCATCTGGCAATAGATAGATAGATAGATGAAGTATTAACCTTGGAAATAACACAACAGAGGTGATAGGGGTGGAAATACAGGTTAGAAAACTGGATATAGCTGTGATTTATATACCTCCCCAAACAAAAATGTGGACAAGAGAGGAGTATGAATGTCTGATGGGAGTGTTAGCAAAATTGATTAGAAGAAACAACAGATTGATGTTGACTGTAAATTCAGTTGCATGGATGTAACTTTGGAAAGATTGGATGAAGGGACAAGTGAAGAATCATGGGGATACAGAGTAATAGACCTGTTCTTAGACAATATGCTAACTCAATATGTTATGGAAAATACAAGAATTAGTAGAGATGATGAACCATTGATGTTGGATTTTATATTTACAAAAGTTCTCAATGATGTGTTCATTATAAGATAATAGTATCCCCTGGGGAGAAGTGACCATTTGGTCATTGAAATGCTGGTTCTGATAATAGGTAATGAGAGAGGAAACAAACAGGATAGACAAAACTAAGGAAGAACAGACTTCACTCCATAAGACATTACAGTATTTTGGTAATGCAGATTTGAGCAGAATGACAGTGATGGAAAATATTCATGACAAATATGGAATTATGATGAATATTTATGAATGGGGTATCAGTAGATATGCCCTAATATTAACTGTGAGAAGGCCATCGGGCCAGGTTGGATTGCTGGATGGATACTAAAAGATTGTGTTGATCAGCTTGTGTTATGCCAGTATGATTAGGTTAGTGGTTTATATCTGGGAATGTGAGGAACATTTTAGAAATTGTTATTCCATAGAATTAATCTGGAGATGTGAGAAACATTGTAGAAATGTCAGCTTGTCTGTTTTGTTTAATTTCTCACTTACCTTAGGATTTAGTTCTTGATGTTGTTGTTGTGCATTGTAATTTACATGTATTATTATGTTGGACACTGTTCTGCTACTGGTACCATGTAATCCAGTACTACCTGTTTCATGGTCAGATTGTCAGCAACTAAACCAGCACCCCCACTGGTCTTGGCCAGTGAGGAGGGTGACTAGACACCCTGCAGGATGAAAAACAAGACCTGTCAAAGGGCAGATGAGCAGTTTGTGCCAACGACCATCTAGTAATGTAGGTTGAACTTTGTTAGCCTTAGTTGGCAATCCACGTAGGAGAAGGAGAACTTCTAGGTAAAATCTGGATAGCCACAGTCAAGGATTCCATTCCCCTGTCCATTGGCTAGTGGTGAGCCCTCTCCTGACTTGGGAGGTTGGGGTGGGGTTTGTGTCCCTTCCCTGTAAAAGGAGAAACAACCTCACGCAAAATAAGAGAAGGAAGAGGGATAGAGGTCAATGTGTATTGGCTGACCCTGACCCAGTTTTGCTGGGGGGGGGGTCCTCCCTCGTGTGCTGGCCTGGCAGAGCTTTTGGGTCCCTGTCATGCTGGTGCCCATCATGATGGTTGCTGAGTAAAGGCTATGGGACCCCAGTAACCAAATGATTGGGGAAGGGATCTGCTAGCTCAGACCCTGCTTTTGATTCAAGTAGTGTTGGTGCAGAGGATGCACGAGCCCGAGACTCCAAGTGCGGGGGTGACCTTCGGAAAGCACTGTGAGTCGGGGCTTGGGATGTTCTAAGCCTTTCAAAGGATGGTTGACTGCCTTTGTTGTCACGAGAGTTGGGGCAATTGCGGTTCAGCATAGCTGCTTTCTGAGAAGTGAGGTGACCCAGGCATGGTGAGATCGGTAGCGATGGTTACACATACTACTGGTCTGGCTGTGATGTTGATGCCCATCTTAGGGGTGTCTCTGTGGTCATTGCTGCTCATATTGTCTCTTGTGTCAACAGGGTTTCTCCGGTTGTTATGCGTTTAATGCTGGTGAGATTGAAGCAGTCCTTGGGCTTCATCTCTCTTATTTGCAGTGTACACTTCAACTGAGGTGAGTGATATTGAAGAGAATGAGTTATTCTACACCAAACTTGACTCTGTTGTGGAACAGTGCCCCCTGCGGGATACACTCCTGGTCTTGGGTGACTTTAATGCAGTTAGTGGCACTGACAGGAGAGCTTCAGGAATTGTGTAGGTCCCCTTGGCTCTGGAACCAGGAATTCCAATAGTTCTTACCTTGTGGATTTTGCAAAATCCCGTAAGTTAAGAATTGCTGGATCCTGGTTCCAGTGGCAAAATCATCACTGCTGGACTTGGTATCCCAATACCGTAGGGGTTGCTAAGGAGATTGATCACATTCTTGTTTGTACTCGCTGGAGGATCCTTCAGTACTGCAGGGTTTTCAGGAGTGCAGAGTTCTTTGCTACTGATTACAGACTTGGTGTTGCCACTCTAAGGCTAGAAATTAAAACTGAGACATTCTCAAGATAGCACAAAAAAAAAAGGTCCCATTTTGAGAAACTGGGGGATAAAGAGTGTGCATATGAGTATGCAGTGGCAGTCTCAGATTCGTTTGAAGTGCTCAGCACTGTTGAAGATATTGTTGAACAATGGGATACCTTTATGTATGCTACCCCAGCAGCAGCTGATGAGTGTATAGGAGACCGCCCAAGATCAAAGGGGGGATTCATCTCACGGGGAACACTGACCACAATTTAGGAGAGCCATGCTGCCAGACTGCCTGGGGATCGGGAACAGCACAGACTTCTGTCTCGACAGGCACGAGTTTCACCAAGAAAGGACAAGGAGAGGTATGTCAGGGAAATCGCTGATGAAGTGGAAGGCCATATTCATGCAGATGATCTTCGACCAGCCTACTGAGTCCTGAAGAAGCTCCACTTCAGACCCAGCTTTCAGGTTAACTCTTTTTGGACAGCAGATGGATGGCTTGTGTCGGGGGCAAGTGAGTGTAGAGCTTGTTGGGTTTAGTACTTTGAGCAGCTATATATGGCTGAACCCCGCCAGTGGGGAGCTTCTGTCTGCTGGTGTACAACCATTGACTACTGTCCCACTAATTGACGAAGCCATGCCTTCTCTAGATGAAAGCTAGAAGGCAGTGGCTAGGTTGGAAAGTGGTAGAGCAGCTGGTGTTTGTGACATCCCAGCAGAATTTATCAAAGCTGGGGGCGAATCCATGATCAAGGGGCTACATGCAATCATAGAAGCCATTTGGCAGACTGCTATCATTCCTCCTGAGCGAACAAAGGGTTTGGTCATCCCTATCTGGAAAGGAAAAGGAGACCAGTGTGACTGTAGTAACTACCATGGTATTACAGTGCTCAGTGTACCGGGCTAAGTTCTTGCTCACATTCTCCTGATGCGTATCCTGGACCATTGGCTAAAGTTTCAGAGGCCTAAACAATCCAGATTCACATCCAAGAAGTCTACAGTTGACCGTATCCTAGGTCTTCGAGTCCTTGTAGAGCGCCATCTTAAGTTTCAATGAGGTCTGCTAGCAGTCTGTGTGGATCTCAAGAAGGCGTTTGGTTCAGTAAATCGAGAGTTACTATAGGAACTCATTTGACTCCATGTGATTCCCGCAGGGATAATCCGACTGATTACTGGCTGTCAATTGTGGGGAGAACATCTGACTTCTTCCCAGTAAGTTCTGGTGCAAGACAGGGATGTGTCCTTGCCCCCACACTTTTCAACACATGTATGGATTGGGTACTGGACCAGGCTGTGAGTCAGTCATTGTGGGATATCAGTTGGCAATTTCAAAGTTACTGACCTTGACTTTGCAGATGATGCAGTAATCCTAGCGGAGTCGCTGGGGATACTACTGATTGCCCTCGAGGAATTTCACGAGAATGCGAAGCCATTGTCCAAGCATTTGGCAACTGGTTGGATGAAGCAGTTCAGTCTGTCCAAGCATATGGTGAGGATATAGAAATCTTGGAAAGATTGACTTATCTTGGTAGTGTGGTCCATAACAATGGTAGATCAGATAGTGAGGTTTCTTATTGCATTGATATGGCGTACGGGGTTATGGATTCACTCAGTTCGCAGGATCATGGGATATTGCTGGTGCTACCAGGTGTGTAATGGGCGACTCCGTGAGACTGAATCAAGGCCTGTTACCCACATAATTCATCAACACCAAGTCCAGCTATATGGGCACGTGGTGTGCTTTCCTGAAGCTGAACCTGCTCACAGGGTGATCTCTGAACAAGTTAACCCAGAGTGGAGGAGGCCAAGGGGAAGGCCACGTAACTCATGGCTGGGGCATGTCAATCACTCCCATTGGGAGATACAGCACTTAGAGGGGGAAGTGTTGCTGCCTGGAGGATTGCATGGAGGAATCTGCATGGGTAGAGTTGGAGGGTGAGTGAGGCTGTGTCCCCCAGAGTGTTTGCCCCATCTTGTTTGATTGATTATGTTGGAAAATGTGAATCCTCTCTTAGGCTCTAGAATATGCTTTATTGTACAAGATTGGATGATGGATGAATGGTTGGATGAAAAATCGAGTTCTCTCCTAGGCTGTGGAGTGTTTGGGGCTATACCAGCAGGTGGGGCTGGGAGTTGGGAGTTGGAGGTGAATGGAGTTGGGGTTGGGAGGTATTTAACCATTTAGCCGCGGGTCATCACTCTCGTGACGGTCGGTGGCAATGGATCAAACCTACTGGGAAATAATTGATTAGTGTTTCTAATGATAATATCAAGCATTGGTATTCATATTACGGACTGTCAGGAAGTGTAAATTGGCGACTTCATTACCCAACTTCAGAAGTCTCCACAAGTCATACGGTAGTCGACGAGTGCTAAAAAAAACATCCCATGAGAAAGCTGAAGGTATGTCCCATATGCATATATAATTATAATACTCTAGGACAAAAAAACTGATTTTTGGCAAATATTTTTAAAAAGTGAGTCGGAGCTCGAATTAACACTGCAGTACGGGCAGGAACCGCCTCCGTCAACCCCACAGTTAAGGGGTTAGTGAGACCTTCCTGCTGCCAAGTTCAGTGTTTAGTGAGTAGTTAGCCAGAGAGTAACAGGTTAAGTTAGTGCATGTGCAGTGGCCAGAAGTAGTAGTTGTTCCCTAGGCAGTCTGGCTGAACAGTCCTGAGTCCCTAAGGAAGGCCATGGCCAAGACCGGGCATTCCTACAGAGCTCTCAAGGAGTGTATGTTGTGTTGTTGGCATAGGTGATTGTGTACAATACGGTCTTCCATAATGTGCTTAATACTATGGGGTGCTGTGTTACATTTTGGACAGGCATCAGCAACGAGTCATCCAGCCTCTTTGGATAACTTAAGAGGCTTGGATGATGCCCACATCTCAGTCTGGCCAGGTGGACCCTGTCCTCACGAGGGAGATAGGATTCAGAAGGGTGGATATCAGGAGGGCATGCATGCAGCTGTGTGTTGTCTTTAAGTGACTGAATGGAGCAGTGAGTGATTTGAGTATGTATATGCTTCTGGAAGCTGGTCTGAGGTGGGCGAGGGGGGAGAGATGACAGTATTTGTGTATGATATCATGTGCTGGGTTCCTTGGTGTGTGTGGATGTGCTGCTGTGTAGTGTAGTGGATGGTGTGGGTTTGTGGAGGCTGCAGTGAGAATTTGGGTACCTCTCATGTCTAGGTTACCCTTGACTTTGAGGACGTCGGTTTCTTGATGTAGGTGGTCTATGGGTGTAGTAGCTGTGCACCCTGTGATTATTTTTAGGGCCTTGTTCTGTATGGTCTGTAGTGTGTTGTAGTGAAGTTAGAAGCCCAAGCAGGGCTTGCATAATTCATCACTGAATGTATATATTGTTTGTATACTATGGTGGTGGTTTCTTTGTTGTGTCCAAATGTTGTATGGGCAAGTGATCTCAAAGGCATTGAGTCTTGGTATTATTTTATTTTTAATATTTTGTGATGTGTTGTTTAAATGACATTGATGTATTTTACACCAAGGATTTTGTGTGTGTGTGTGGGGGGGGGGTGAGGAGAGTGTTGCTTATGGTGAGGTGTGGAATGTGACTGTGTTCTGCTTTTCAGTTTCTGAGATGAGTCACTGTAGCTGGGGCTATTTTGAGCCTCTTTGTTTTTTTTTTTGTTTTTTTTTATGTGTCCGACTCTGGGCATAGGCTTCACAGCCTGCTATCAAGGCCCAGTCGTCCTCCTACAATCTACATGTCACCACTTCGGCGCTTAACACCCACCGTCCATATTGAATACATGCTAGGGCTGTCTCATACAGGACTGGTGTATTGGTATTAGTGGGGTCATTTTTACGACATGTCGGCGGGTCTTCTGGTAGATCAGTAAAGCCTGATTTAATTAAATTCAAATCCTTAAACTGTTCCCTGCACCAGCGAGGATTCGAACCTGGGTCCCACGGGACCGCAAGCCAACTCTCTACCGATCGAGCTACCGCCTCCCCTTGGTGAACCATTCATGTGGTGTGTTGAGGTAAGGTTGGAGGATGTGTGCAGCTGTGTGTGCATTTTGGTGTGTTCATGTGAGTGTTGTCAAATGCATAGGAAGCACTGTGTATCTGTGGTGTGTGGGGTGTGGGTATGTCGTGTATGTATAGGTTCAAGAGTGTAGGGGACAAAGCAGATCCTTGGGGTACACTATTTGTGAAGTTTCTGATGTTTGAAGACTGACCAGCAAATGTTATATGTGCACACCTGCCTGCTAAGTAGTTTCCCAGTCATCTTTTTGTGTTTTGTGCATGTTTGTGTTGAATATTTTGTTTGTGAGGTTGTGGCGGGGGATGGCATCAAAAGCTTTGCTAATGTCTAGTGTGACTAGGAGTGGTCTGTGTGGTGGCCTAGCTGAATTCATGCCATCAAAAACTCTCTGTGTAAGGTCTGTAAGAAGAGTGTTTGTGGAGTGTAGTGGCCTAAAGCCATGTTGTGATGGGGCTAGGGGGGGGGTGAGGTGTAAGTAGTTGTAGTACCATTAGAGGGGGTGCAGAGGGGTGTGATGGGGCAGTGTGAGAAAGGTAACGTGGGGTCTTTGTTGGGTTTAGAGATAGTGATGATAATGCCATTCTTCCAGATGTTGGGTACAGTGGATCCTCAGTAAACAAAAACCCGATAAACGAAAGCGATGAATATAGGACATATTCCACTATACGAAAGTTATCTGTCGATATGAAAAGTGAAGCGAATGGAAATACGAAAAATTCAAAATGGGCGTGCTTCATACCGCCGCGCTTGCTTGCGGCAAGGCCGTCACAACAATAGGAAGACAATTCACCATCAGGAATTTTCAGCGTCAGGACGATTCCCTGTCATTTATTTACATATCAGTTAATTTAGCAAATGCAGTATATTAGTTTTCGTGTTATGTGAGTTATAAAGCTGATGATGGTTTATACTTTTTATAATAAATATAAAATATGGCTTCAAATAGTTGGTATTCGTCGTTTCGTTTTTGAAGGCTGCAACATGCTTGCATGCGTCGGCCTTTTTGGATTGGAGCGTGTAGCATTTTATGACCGGATGCCCTTCCTGATGTCTACCAATGACCCTTGGGTGGATTCGATCCTCCGACCCTATGGCCAGAGCAGAGCGCTCTAACCCACTGAGCCAGGTATATTGAAACTTGAATCAGGTGATGTATTACCTGCATGCCTTTGTTTAGGCAACTCACTTGTTACCAGTGAACTGGCCAGTAAAGGCATGTCATGCCACGGTATGAAATTCAAGGCCAGAGTGATTCCCCAATCAATGACAATGTGGAGGACAAAGTTTACTTAGTGTTAAAGGAAGAAACAGTCAGAAATGATGATCAGGTAATGTTGCCAAAAAAGGTGCGGTACCTTGACGTGTTTGGTGAGGAAACAACGTTTATATCGCCTATATTACTGTGTGAAAACCAATATACTCTTGTATTACATATAAATTCTTACCAAATAAATAAATAAATAACTATTGTAAGTGTTTTGGAATATTAACCCTCCCATAGATCACATTTTCTCAGGAGCCAAGGCCCTCAGAAAACACAGACGTGAGGGTATTCTTACCTGTAGCAGCATTTTAAAGGTCAAGTGAGCGATTTCTCTATGAATTTTCGATGTTTCTCATAAAAAACAGAGGTTTTAGAAAGAAAAAAAAATCTGCCAGGATTGGGGGAGGTAATTGGTTAAGAATCTGCCAGGATGGAGTGGGATATCATAAGGCTACATAGGAGAGATTGGCATTTATAAATGCCTAATAACCTCAAGTGAATGATTGACATACTCAGATTATACGGATAATATTAATTTTACCTGTACATTCTCAGCTAATCAATCAGTCTCAACCTACTACATCCGAAAATTACAATAAAATTTACTGAAGATAGCTATGGGAGACGCCAGATTATAATTCAGAGTCGACTGCAGTGAGGTAGAGACAAGTTAATTATTGACTACAAGTGCAAATTAAGTGGTAGGTGGTGGCGACCATCATCCACTCACTTGATGCAGTGCTGCCTACTTCTTCTTTAGCCTTTATCATTCTCTTTCTGAGCCTGGCCTCCTCTCTTCCTATTTCTCCCATCTTTCCTGTTACTTCTTATTGCTTTTCTTTCCTTTACAGGTGGCTTTACATTGAGTGACAAGCCAAATGGTTTCTTGTAAACCAAGAAACCATTTACAACGCTGGGTGGTAACCATATAACCAAACCATACATGCTCCCTACGTGTCAACAAGTGGGTTGGTGGAGGGTTAGTGCCCCTGCCTGTAAAACAAATAACTCAGAGTCAAATGGCCACCCCTTACGGGATTATGGCGTCTGGCAATAGATAGATAGATAGATAGAAGTGCAAATTATAAACTAAGATCCAAATCTACACTGTTCAGTGAACATAGACCTTGATAGTTCCACATGAAATTAGTTATTATAGTATTAAACAGTTAATATTAAATATATTTATACAATGACGGAATCGTCTATGTTTTGACGGTGAATTGTCTGACGGCGAGTTGACTTCATGGTGAATTTTCCCGGAACCAGTCCACGTCCCTCCTCGCAGCTTTGCTGCACATAAGGATATTTTTGCAGCTCTACAAATTTTTGGACTGTTTAGACATGCCTACCATGTGCCCTGCATCATCTCCAGCATCAGGGAAGCCCTCTGCAAAGAAACAGCAGCACCATACTCTAACTCTGGAGAGCAAATTGGAAATTATGCCACTAGGAGGGGCAGGGAGTCTTGGAGATTGAGCGTGCTTTAGGCCTTGCAGCTTCCACCATTGGGACTGTGACCAAGAAAAAGAGATGTACAAGTAAATGGCCACTTCATTCTCTACATCTAAAGATATTACTTACTTCTACACTTATTACTTATTTCAAAATACAAGGGGTAAAGTTTAGGTGGGGGTCTGGGGGGGGGGCCTGGAATGCATCCCCCACTTTTTATGTATAGTAATCCCCCCACTATCCAACATAATAGAGCCAAAATCATGTCCAGACATTGGTCTTGTCCGAATATTGGGCCTGAAGCTCCAGCACCGGTCATTCATGACCCTAAGTTAACCTAACCTAAATCAGAAAACTACCTTCCTACCTCCCTACTGGACATGTATAGCACTTATTTAGGTCCCGTTTCACGTAAATAATGCACACAAAGCATGAATTAATTGAATTTTAACCAAAAAATGATGATTTAGAGGTGAGTAAGGCATAGGTGGTCAGAACTTGCCAGCATAGTATAAGTAAGTATCGGACATGGAAATCATCTTTTCTCACATTTTATGCACTAAATTATTGGATACAAAGCATCAAATACAGTAAATGATGTAAATTGTTACCAGAAAAATGGTTAGGTTAGGTTAGGTTAGGTTATGACCGGACATGAAATTCACTGGCATTCACCTTTTTCACAGCTAGTGCACTAAAATA
>JAGKTI010011830.1:0-25632 GCA_018397915.1 Birgus latro | reverse complement strand
AGAAAGGAAAAATATGATTTTTAGGGTGGCAAATCAGGTGAAGAGGGATAATCGGGACATTGTAGGTGAGCAGTGTGTGAAGAATGATGATGGAAGGGTAGTAGCGAACAGTGAAGATATTAAAGATGCATGGAGAAAGCATTATAGCCGATTGTTGAATGAAGAGTTTGATTGGGATAGAGAAGGTTTGGAGCCTGCTGATCCAGTGTTTGGCCCTTGGCCTTTGATTGACACTGCTACTGTGAGTCAAGCAATAGGCAGGATGCGGGTGGGGAAGGCGGCAGGTGTGTCTGGGTTGACTGCCGAAATGTTGAAGGCCTCAGGAGGTACTGGGGTGAGGCTAGTCACTGACCTGATAAATATGATTATATATGTGTGTTGTCCCAGATGATTGGTTGAAGAGTGTAATTGTAAATGTGTACAAAGGAAAGGGTGATGCCCTGGAAAGGGGAAATTACAGAGGTATAAAGCTCTTAGATCAGATAATTAAAGTAATGGAGAGAGTTCTAGAAGGTATGATTAGGGAAAGAGTGAATATCGATTAGATGCAGTTTGGGTTTATGCCAGGCAGGGGGACCACTGATGCCATATTCATTGTTTGACAGCTTCATGAAAAATATATTGGAAAGAAAAGGGAATTGTATTTTGTTTTTGTTGATTTGGAAAAGGCCTTTGACAGAGTCCCTAGAGAGGTGGTGAAGTGGGCAATGAGAAAGCTAGGGTTGGAAGAATGGCTGGTTAGGGTGGTTATGGCCATGTACATGGGTGCTCGCACCCAGGTAAGGGTGAATGGAGCTTTGAGTGATGAGTTTTCCATGAATGTTGGTGTGCATCAGGGGTCAGTTTTGAGTCCCTTGTTGTTTATCATGGTGCTTGATGCCCTCTCACATGACTTCAGAGATGGACTCCCATGGGAGATGTTGTATGCTGGAATGACCATTTGCCGTTTGTAAACAAAGGGCGAGAGGCTCCCATCATGTTACCCCTACAGAGAGCCAAGTACAAATGGCATATTTGTGGCGGTATCTGGCAATCCCGCGCATGCGCCGTAGGGGGCGGACAGGGGGACAGATTCTAACGCCACACCACTATTAGGTGACCAAGGCCGACGCATGCAAGCATGTTGGAGCCTTCAAAAACGAAACGAAACCTCATCTCACTCCTGCTCATACCCTACATCTGTGTCCTTTCTGTCACTTCTCCATCTCTTTCAGTTTCCCTGTCATCCCTTACTTTTGTCCCCTCACCTTCTTCCTCTTCTAACCCTCTCACCATCCTTTCCTCTTCTCACCGCATCCCTCCCCCCAGCCTCTCTTTTTTCCTTCCTTTATCTTCACACCCTTTTACTCTTTTCACCTTTTCTTTCCATCATCTTCCATACCCTTTTTCTTCTCTCATTTCCATGTTTCCTCTCCTCACCCACACCCTACTTTCCTTCCCTACTCCTCGATCTCCATAGTCGTTTAACAACCTCAGCTGTATCGGTTACATTTTAGTATCAGCTGACATGTACGTCGATTTTAAGTTTTCTTGGTCTTAATTATCTTATTTTTTGCTTTTCATAATTTACGCAAACCTGCCTTGATATTGCGAATCTGGGTAGAAACAGTTGTAAACCCCACATTCATTTATTTCACTGCCTCTTCTCCCTCCTATACTTCTTGCTTATCCATAGTTCACAATACCATCACCTCACCCTGCTCATCCTCCTCTTCCTTATTTTTATCGCCCGCCTTTTTGCAAGGCGGAGCGATGATGTTTTTGCCCACCTCTGTGTGTGTATGTGTGTGTGTGTGATCCCATTATATCTCATGAACGCCTTGAGCTATCAACATGAAACCTTCAGGGTATCAAGATATGGCCACAATCTTGGACGAAGTCGAAAACGGGCACTCGGGGGTCACGGTCAAGGTCACCAAAATGGCTGCCAAAGGTCAACTAGTTTTTATAATCCGCCTTTAGCATCATTACATCTCATGAAAGGCTTGATCTATCAACGTGAAACTTTGAAACTTTCAGGGTATCAAGATACAGCCAAAATCTTGGACTTGGCCAACAGCCAAGCATTCTGCTCCCGAATGCTTTTCTTTCAATTCTCAATGGTTTCCGCAAAGCCTCCACGTAAACTTAACTTCTCCCACTCCCCTCCCCACTTTTTTTTTTTTTTTATCACCTTCACTATCTCAGACACTTTCCACTCCCTAACCCCTCACCACCACCACCACCACTAAACCCGCTATGAAACTTCTTTACCCCTACCCACTTCGCTCCACTCCTTCCCTCCTCTCGCTCCCTCATTCACTGTCCACTCTCCACTTTATTCCACTTACTTCCTACTACTCCTGATCTGTACTTGTATACCCACTTTTTGTCTCCCCCGCGTGCACAGCCTCCACTCATTCATTTAGCAGTTCTCTCTCTTAACCCTTGTTCTGAAACTCTTACCAGACATTCACACTCACTTATTCACCCACTTTCCATTCACTGATCACTGAATTCCCACTCCCTGAGTCAACTCCCCACTCACTCTCAAAAAAAGTACTGTAAACACCCTGATCAAACCATTTTCCCATCTCTTACTTCATGGTTACTTGTTCCACACATAATTTGTCATTGAATCACTACATGTTGGATTCTCTCTCTCTCTCTCTCTGTAGATCAAAGTCTAGCTCGGGGAATTCATTCATTCTCTCTCTTTCATAGCCTCATACAGGGTTGACTGGCAGAAACATTTACTGTTGTAGAGGAAGGATGGAATAATGGGGAATTAGCATCAAGATAATAATGTGGCTATTTGACACAGTAGGAACAGAGGGAAAGTAAAGGCCGGAAGGAACACGGAAATATCAGGAAAGGTAGGACAGAAGAGCAGAAGTGGATATCAAGGAGGGCTAGAGACAGAGGGATACTGGGGAAATATTCTTTCCCTCCCCCTCCCCAGGCCCAGGGGAGGTTATTGTTGTAAAGGTATAATGTAGAGTACATAAAAAAAAAAAAAAAAGATGGTAGGTCTTGCCACACACCTTCAGCAAAACTCAGTTAAACGCAGTCTATGGTTTCAAATTTGTACATACGAGAACAGGGTACAACAAAAACGAGGTGGTGGGTCCGATGATAAGACTTTGGACGTTTTTCTTCCAATAAAAGACTAGTTTCTTTTTAAACCTCCCAACACTTGGAGCTAACACATCATCTGAAAATGATTATTTCTTAACATTTAATCTGAGGTAGTGATCTCGTGTCTAGTTATACCTTCAAAAACAAAAATATCCAGCAAAGACTGGGAATCGGCTTGTGGATCGCAGCACATGATAATTCATAAACGTCTTTATACATATTTTTTCTTACAACAGTAGTTCAAATATCAGTATCGTATTTTTTAAAATATGACATTTAAAGGAGTTACCGCTGATGGACCGTTTAAACATTTTATATTGTGTAATTCCAAGCCTCCCTCAAGTATTTTCCAAAGTCAGCTGTGAAGGCGTAAACAAAACACTACTCAGGAATTTCACGACCCTTCTACGTTTACTGTGTTTATTATTTATTTCAGGTAATATAAGTTATATATATAGTATTACAGGTATACCGTATTATATCTGTGAAACACTTAGGTATAACGATATAACCTAAATACATGTACAACGAAAGGAAGGGAAGATCTAAAACGAAGAGAGTGTAGTAGGTGTGATCGTGGTGGTGTTGTAGCCATCACTCACCGACCTGCTGATAAGGCGATGCTATGTCATCACCATCGGCCAGGGCTAGTACCGATTTGTTTACTGTATTTCTTTACAACTCTACAGTAATATTACCCCTTACTACTGTGTGTAATATATGTCATACGAATGCCTCTGTATTTCATAACATCGTGTAACTTATTTTTATCAAAGAGTATGTGGCTACACCCAAAAAATGGTGTGGCCACACCCATGAATGTCCAATTACTAACTGTATATAACTGTATTGTCTGGAGAATGTGTATGGCAAGGTGCACCACCTTCTGTTGCATTAGCACTCTGTACCTTTTACAAAAATAAAAACTTCAATTACTTCGTGGAAAAACGGTGCAAACAGATGATTAAGAATATTGCAGAAGAGGTGCCTTGGGAGTTTACCTTTTCATTTTATGAAACTATTTTTTTTCTTCTTCAGCAAGCATATCTGAGTATGGGGAAAATGTATAACTCAGGTTCCGTGGGTTGAGGTGATTCCATCTATATTATAACAAACTCATGGTCTCAGGGGAGAAGTAATTTTGATACATATGCAGCACACATAGTTAACTGCTGAACTATTACTGCAAGAAGTGATTGGAACAAGGACAAAATATACCCATTTTGGGGTATTAAAGGAAGCAGCCAGGTTGCCCACGGCAGTGTTTACTGTTCCCTGACTGGCTGCACTGGTTACCAGCCATTGTTTCGACTCAGTGTATCCCGTGTCAAAGCTATGAGAAAATTAGTGATTTACCCAAACCTCACCTATGTTTGACAGCCAGCTTTCAGGTAAAATAATACGCATTAGGAATGTTAAATATGGCCAGCCACTGGTACCATAGACATTGGCAAAATATTTACGCATCCTAAATCTTCATTTACAGCTTCCAGAGGGTAAGTGTATGAAAATGCTTAGTAGCTGTGGTAATCTAGGAGTAATAAGAAGTACAGTATCCTGTAAAAGACTCATTTCAATAGAAAACAAGGAAAGGCCATGCCTGTTTGGTAAAGAATTAGTTACTGTACTGTTGTTTGCAGATGATACTGTGTTGTTGAGTGAAGACGAAGGGGAGCTGCAAGGCTTGGTAGATGAGTTTGGGAGAGTATGTAAGACACGGAATCTAAAGGTGAATGTAGGGAAGAGTAAGTGATGGTCTTCGAGAGAAGTGAAGCCAGTGAATGTACAGTGAGATTGGATAGGAAGGATATGGAGAATGTGAGTTCATTTAAGTACTTGGGTGATGTGATGAGTAAGGATGGAATTCTGGAGGGTGAAGTGCTTGAAAGGGTGCAGCAGGGAAGGAAGGTTGCTGGTTTGTTATAAGTAGTGATAAGAAACAGGGAAGTGAGCATGGAAGTGAAAAAGTTGTTACATGACAGTATTGTGATACCAACTCTAACATATGGAAGTGAAGCTTGGACCCTGTGGACCCTGTTGGAAGGACAGAAGTCAAGAGTGAGAGCAGTGGAAATGAGTTATTTGAGAGGAGCATGTGGAGTCACATGGAGAGACAGACTAACAAATGAAGAAGTGAAGGAGCGTTGTGGTGTGGATGTGGATGTGATAGGAAGCGTTAGGAGAAACACGTTAAGGTGGTTTGGGCATGTGGAGAGGATGGAGAGTGAAAGACTGACAAGGAGAGTGTATGTGAGTGAGGTGGAGGGGGGGAGAGGGAGGGGGTGGCCGAGGATGAGATGGAGGGATGGAGTGGAGAGGTATATGAGACAGAGGGGTGTGAGTTGGGAGCAGGGTAGTAAAATGGTGGGGGACAGAGTGACATGGAGGCAATTTCTTTGTGGCCACCCCGTGCGGGATTGAGGCGTCTGGCAATAGATAGATAGAAGTTAGCATGTACTGTAATATTATTCCCCCCTTGAGTTTCACCCACTCATAGCTCGTGGTGGTTGGATTTCAAGTAGACACAGCAAAAGAACATCAGAAATGAAGAGAACTCATGGTGCATTCTTATGCTATGACTGGCTAAAACCTGACCAGTGTGTTCTACCCTGACCAGCATTAAAATACAACTAAAGTTAAGTAAAAGTTTCTCAAAATTATTAAATCCTTCACAGCTTAGCAGCCATGGCTTATTGGGTTAGAGTGCTCTGACAGAAGGGTCAGAGGTTTGAGTCCACCCAAAGGTCACTGAAAAACATTAGGAAGGGCATCCAGTCATAAAGTGCTACTCACTCCAAAACCTAAGTCCTCTACCCAGAGGCAACGCCTTAGCCATCATCGAAAAAAGAGAACACACAGCTGGTGTTCGTTGGTGAATTTGAATTGGTTCCAAGGTGACTAGGACAGAGGAATGCCCAAGTTAGATTTATACAGTATTGGGTTAGTCTACTAACTTAGACTGAAATTAAATTTTTTCACTGTTTTTGATGCACCAATATTTTGATATGATTTGACCTAAATAGCTGTTGGAAAGTATGTAGGCTACTAATAATTCTTAAAGTGAGGTAGGTGAGGGATATTGCAAAAATGAGTGAATTCAAAGAGAAATGGTAGTCTATCTAACTGTCAATTACAAGATGCCATAATCTTGTAAGGGGTGCCCATTTGTCTGTAAGTTAGTGATTTTATGGGGAGGGAAGTCAAAATTGTAAAAAAAAACACTGAAAACAATATGCAAATTACAGTGGACACAAAAAATTCTGTGGTTGTACAAAAGTAAAAATTTACCTGAAATGATTGGTTAAAAAACAAGTTCTAGAGTACCGTATATATGACCTGGGAGTGAGCAAATATAAACTTTTCAGTCCAATAAAGTAGTCTCCTTTTATCCTTCCAAGCTGCAGATGATTTATGAAGGATTTGTAGCCAACTTGTTCACCTCAAAAGGTCTCCCCTAATCAACCAGGCATGTACAAGCAAAGACACAACTACTGTACCATTTCAGTTCCGTCTTTCATTTTTTCTTCTTCTTTCTGCCTTTGGGAAACTACACTTCCTCTTCTGTCTTTCTTTCCTTCATTCTTTCCTCTTCCTTCAGCTGATAGGTGACTGTACACTTAGTGACAAGCCAAATGGTTTCCTGTACACCAGGAAACCATTTACAACTCGTGGTGGTACCCATATAACCCAATTATGGCATCTGGTGGTTTAGTGGATAATTAAGGTGCTCCAATCAGATTGAGCCAGCGCAGGTTTATATCCAATGGGTGGTTGGGGTTTATTGCTCACGTAATGCCACTCAGGGATGAGTGAGGCTGGTCACTCATCTTAAATGTCAGGACCATTTACCTAGCCCTGGGCTCCTATGCTCCTCATGGGGCAACACAAGATTAGATGATGGATGGATGGACTAAAGAAAATTTACACCTGGCAAAATAATGTACAATGAAAACTTATCTCTACTTGTGCGTGTTTCAGATGGTTCGATTTTTTAACTATACATTCATTAAACTTTGGGAAGATAGTTGTGCCTTTGACTGTACAAATCCTACCTACATGAATGAATGAAGTTGGACAGGTTCACTCCTGTACTGTATTAATAACCTTTCTTTTTTTCTTTTTTTTTAATTCTGGCAACATCTAAATGAAGATACTATATTTGACTTAGAAAAGAATGGAATAGAAACAATGTCCATCGACCTTTTCATTGTAGTGACATACTGTACCATACTAACACACTGTCAAATACAGTGCCAGTATTCCTGAAGAAGGAAATAAGTGCACCAATGTATAAGTGCACTATTTTTGTCTATCTATCTCTCTATTGCCAGACACCTTAATCCCATTAGGGGTGGCCATAAACAAATCTCCTCCATGTTGCCCTGTCCCCTGCCATTTCACTGCCCTCACCCCAACTCACACACCTCCTCTCTCATATACCTCTCCACTCCATCCCTCCATCTCATCCTCGGCCTCCCCCTCCACCTCACTCATATACACTCTCTTCGTTAGTCTCTCACTCTCCATCCTCTCCACATGGCCAAACCACCTCAGTGTATTTCTCCTCTCTTCATTAGTCTCTCGCTCTCCATCCTCTCCACATGGCCAAACCACCTTAGTTTATTTCTCCTAACACTTTTTATCATATCCACATCCACACCACAGTGCTCCTTCACTTCCTTATTTGTCAGTCTGTCTCTGCATGTAACTCCACATGCTCCTCTCAAATAACTCATTTCCACTGCTCTCACTCTTGACTTGTGTCCTTCCAACAAGGTCCAAGCTTTACTTCCATACGTTAGAATTGGTATCACAATACTATCATTCAGTGACTTTTTTTTTTACTTCCATGCTCACTTCCCTATTTCTTATCACTGCTTACAAAGAACCAGCAACCTCTTGTCCTTGCTGAACCCTTTCAAGCACTTCATCCTCTAAATCCATCCTTACTCATCACACTATCCAAGTACTTAAATGCTATCACATTTTCCATTTCTCCATCATCCAACCTAACTGTACTTTCAGTGACTTCATTTCTTACAAGAACCATAACTTCCCTACATTCACCTTTAGATTACACACTCTCCCAAACTCATTCACCAAGCCTTGCAGTTCCTCTTTGTCTTCACTTAACAATACAGTATCATCTGCAAACAATAGTACAGGAAGTTTCCAAATGCTGCCCTCTCTCATTAGGGCTGCTTCAACATCCACTGCCTAACTTGTATCTCTATAACCCCATCCATATGCAGACTGAACTACCATGAAGACATGACACGTCCCTGTTTCCATCCAACATTTAGATAAAAAATTCACTCAGTTCACTATCCACACACACTGCAGCCTTAACCCCCTCCTACATGTTCTTCACTGCATTCAGCAACTTCCCATTTACTCCATGTGTTCTTAATATTTTCCACATTCCTTGCCTATCCACCCTGTCATATGATCTCCAAATCCATGATGGCTGTGTATAACTTCTTTCCCTTCTTTAGTAACTTCTTCCATTGAAGACCTAAGAATGAATAATTGATCTACACAACCTCTTCCCTTCCTAAAACCTCCCTGTTCTTCTCCAACTAATCATCATCATCATTATCCAGACCTCCATTCCCACCCTAGGGCTTGGTGAGGAGTAGCAATGTCCAGACAGCCCAAATTTGCCCAATCCAATGCGCCACGCTTCAGTTCACTCACCATCCAAGCCCCTGGAATCCTGGCTCTATCTGATATGCCAAAAACATTCACTAAGTTCTGTAGCTTCACATAATCATATCCTCGGTTACTTTCCTAACTCTGTCAATAAGTATCCTGCCATATACCTTTTCTATTACACTCAGAAGACAAATGCCGTGGTGATTACATACACTTATTTTTCCCCCTTTTCCTTGGTCCAGGGGAATTATCATACCTGACTTCCAATCCTCCAGGACTTTGCCTTCCTCCCAGGCCAGTTTGCAGATCTTCCATATCCATTCTGCTACTATCTCTCCCCCATGCTTCATCATTTCACTACACACTTCATCAATTCCTGGGGCTTTCCCTATTTTGACTTCTTCATTGCTTCCACTGCTTCCATCCTACTGATCTCTTCCTCCCCTCTCAACTCCCTCCTTCTTCTAGCCATTCCCCAGTCACTTATACTCGCATTACTTTCATTCACTATGTTTAACAGTTCTTTAAAGTGTTCTCTCCATCAGCAAACTTTTTCTCCCTTCTCCACAAGCAATCTACCATTTTTATCTTCCACTCCCCTGCTAACTTAATTATCATCCTGTCTAACTCTCTTTAAAACTTTCCAGAACTTTTTCTTACATTCCCTTCACTTTACACTCAAATTCTTCCTAAATTCCTCATCCACTCTCTTCTTACTCTGGCTTACTAATCTTTTCACCTCTCTCTTCCTCTCTACATATACAATATTACTATCTCTTTCTTCTCTCAACTTCCTCCATGCCTCTACTTCCCATCCACTCACTGTATGCTTCCTTCTTTTGTGCCATAGCTTGTCTTATCTCTTTATTCCACCATGCTGTTCCTTGCACCCACTTTCATGTTCTCCTCACTCCACACACCACCTCACATGCTGCACAGATTTCTTCTATGAATATCTTGCACACACCTTCCACCTTCCCCATCTGCTCCAAATCATATTTACCCAATCACTCCTACACTTCTTACTCATATTCTTCCTTTTTTCCATCCTCTTGCAACCTTTCTACCACCCTTGTATGGACTACTTCCGATCCTTCCTTCCTTCTATTCTTCCATTACACTTGAACCTTGACTTTCACCACCACCAAGTTGTGGTCAAAAAGTCCACTCACCCAACCTCTGTATGCTCTTGCATCCATTACATACCTTCTCATTCTGTCATCCACACACACATTATCAATCACTGCCTTCCATTCATTCAGTTCACCGCCCACCCTTCTCATCACTTGCCATGTGGATCATTTTGTACCTAAAGAGGGTACTGTATTAGTTATCACCAACCCCCTCCCCACACAAATATCCACTAGAGCACTGCCATTCTCATCCACTTCTGCAGGCACACTCCATTCACCAACTACTCCATCCACCTTCACATTCCCTACTTTCCATTCACCATCTCCAGTCAAAAACACTCAGTCACTCCTCTCAAACTTTTCCATGCATGCTTCCACATTTGCCCAGTACTCTTCTTTCGCTTTGCTTACACGACCTTGCATCGGCGCGCGCCTATCCTACTTTCAATTTCATACTATTTTGGGGTTTTATGCATTTACAGTACATATTCATTTCTTTCATCATTATTGCAGTGTTACAAGTAAGCCTCACACTATACTTTGTTGAGTGAATGTAACCTCTTGGACTGAAACTGATGATGATGATTATTATTATTATTACCAGTATTTTAAAGGATATTCACTGAGATCCTAAGAGTGCGGACATTATATTCCTACAGGATGAGAAGGACCCAAGTGTTTCCAGCTCACTCACAGCCTGTCACTGTCCCACCTGCCCCCCAGTGATCCAGCATGGCCAGTAATAGCAGGGGCAGTGCTAGCATGAATACCCCAGACCGACAAGAGATGACCTCGGGAGTGCTTCATGCCTCGAGGATCTTAAAAGAACTGTCTTCCTTGCGGCACCTGGAGGCTCTGTGTGATGGCACTGTGAGGCTTCTTGATGGCACTGTCAGGGTCAGCAAGGCACTACTGGCATCTGGCTGCCCATATTTCCGGTTGGTTTCTGTGTACACCAAACTGTTATCTCTAGCACTGGTACTTGTTTGGTATATTGTAAAAGTTGCCAACTGATAGAGTGAAGTACTGTACTGTAAACATCTTTTCTCCAGTACTCAACCTTTCATTATCATCCATTTGCCAGAGATGCATTATCGTCTGCACTGAAACACACTGGCTAGACTCTCTTAAATCATTGGCCATTTAGACTTGGCTGTAATAGTCATCTTTCTAGGTAGTAGGATCCAAACAGCTAACTACTGTACTTTTAATGCATCGGAATGGTGCCATGTCTTCTCTGAAGTGGCCCTGATACAGCTGATGGTTTTCCATTAGGAGTGAGAGTGAGACTTGTATAAGGTGTAAGAGTTGTAGCTTAGACTGCTGCTTCCATGGACTTGTGGCCAGTGTCCCAGCTTAGAGTGATGATTGTTGGGCTCTTTACTGAGCTTGTAGTTCCTCCTAGGGTTGATCATAACTAACAGTATTTAGGTTATATGTCTGTTGCGAGAAGTAACTCCATCTGTGCAGTATATGTGATACGTGGGTGCATAGATGTAGTGGTACTAGAGGTAGACTGTGAAATAATGCCTATTGTGTGTGTGCGTTTTGTTGGGGAGAGCATGTTGAGAATGTCAGGTATGATTTTGCTGGTGAGTCTCTTGAGTATGTGGAAGAGGTTTGTTATTTGAAGGACATATTCTATGCTGGAGTTGGGGCTGGAGCTAGCTCTGTGGCTAGGATAATGAGTGGTTGGAGGAAGTTCGGGGAGCTGTTGCCTGTCCTGACATTGTGAGGGCTCTCTCTCCATTCTGAGGGATCTTTGTATGTGAAATGTGTTAGGAGTGTAATGCTGTATGGTAGTGGGACCTGAGCAGTAAAGGAAGAAGATACTCGTAGGTTCAAATGTACAGAAATGACACTGATTAGGTAGATATGTAGTGCATCCTTGAATGCGAGGCCTGGGGAGCTAGATTTACTATTGAAGTGTTGAGAAGAAGGATGGGACTGGAGCATACTGGTGTTGTGATAAGGAGGGGTAGATTGATATGGTTTGGGTATGTGGAGAGGATGGAGGATGACAGGTGGGTGTGGAAAGTTAGAAGTACAAATGGGGATAGGGTTGCAAGAGGCAGACCGAAAAAGACCTGGGACGGGGTCACAGAATGTGACGTCAGGGATAAGGGAGAGATTGAGCAACATGGAAAGCCGCCATTAGGTAACCAAGACTGATACATGCAAGCATGTTGGAGTCTTTGTAAATGATATGAACAGTTTGAGACCAGGGAGCAAAAGTAATACTATACCTATTAATTACTTGCATATGATAATAGGTTATTAAAAGAGGAAGAGCAGAGGCTGTAATGCCATAGTCTTTATACTGATGTAGTGATGTGACTCCATCACCCAGCATTTGTGATCTAGCACCTTGCACTTGAAACACTGGACAGGGCCTGATGCTTCATTTCTTCTGATTCAAGTCCTGAAGGAAATGTAAGAGCCGTATTGTAGATTTTTTCCCCCTTGCCTTGCAAAAAATATTTGTCTTTGACAGGGCATTGTATCAGTTTGAAGAGGGGGGATGTCAGAAGACTGAGGAGCCATGCCTGGACTTATCACGTGCCACCTTTGAGCTTATCCTGGACTACACTTACACCGGCACTGTTCTTCTTCACTCAGATAATATTGAAGATGTGCTTAGAGCCAGTGACCTTCTCCTCATGACTGATCTCAAGGTATTGTGCAAGGCTTCTCAATGGAAGAGAGGCATATATATAAGAAATTTAAGGATAGTATTTTTGTGTTTTCCATCAGTTTGTTCTTGGCACTTCCTTTGCCACGTCCTTTACATTATCATGTACGTATTGATATGCAACATCAGAATTTTCATGGATATCTTTCTGATCTGCTTTATATATATATATATACTGTATATAAGTGATAGATGGGGGCACTCACCATCCACTCACTCTATAGTGCTGTTTTGGGTGTCTGCCCTTTCCTCTCTTCTGTCCTTCCTCTTCTGACTTTCTTTCCTTTACTGTTTCCTCTTTCTTCTGCCTACAGGTGACTTTACACTCCCTCTCTGTCTTTCTTTCCTTCATTCTTTCCTCTTACTTCTGTCTATGGGTAACTACACTGAGTGACAAGCTAAATTGTATCCCGTACACCATGAAACCATTTACTACGCTTGGTGGCAACCATATAACCAAATTATGACACCTGGTGGTGTAGTGGGTAATTAAGATGCTCCAGTTGGATTGAGCCTGTGTAGGTTTATCTCCACGGGATGGTTGGAGTTTATTGCTCAGGTAATACCACTCAGGGATGAGTGAGGCTGGTCACTCTCATCTTAAATGTCAGGACCAATTTGCCTAGCCTCAGGTTCCTATGCTCCTAATGGGGCGACACAGGATTGGAGGATGGATAGATGGATATATATATATATATAGATATATATAGCTTCCTGTTTCTCCCATCTTTCCTGTCACTTCTTATTGCTTTTCTTTACAGGTGGCTTTACATTGGGTGACTAGCCAAATGGTTTCCTGTAAGCCAAGAAACCATTTACACCGCTGGGTGGTAACCATATAACCAAACCATACGTGCTTACAACGTGTCAACAAGTAGGTTGGTGGAGGGTTAGTGCCCTTCCCTGTAAAACAAATAACTCCAAGTCAAATGGCCACCCCTTACGGGATTATGGCATCTGCTAATAGATAGATAGATAGATATATTGTTGGGGATGGCTACCATCCACTCACTCGATGTAGTGCTGCTCTCGGGTGGTGGCCCTTTCCTCTCTTCCTTCCTTCCTCATATGTCATTCTATCCTTCATTCTTTCTTTCTTCTGTCTACGGGTGACTACACTGAGTGACAAGCCAAATGGTTTCCTGTACACCAGGAAACCATTTTCTGCACTGAGTGGTAACCATATAACCAAACTATGAAACTTTAGACCACAAAGCATACAAGCACTCACCAACATATCAGACTACAGCTACTCACACCACATACAACTTCACAAACAAATATTCAACAAAATATTCAACACAAACATGCACAATTGCACAAAAAGATGGCTGGCAAACTATTTAGCAAGCAGATATGCACATGTAACATCTGCCGGTCAGTCATCGAACATCAGAAACTTCACAAACGGCGTCCCCCAAGGATCTGTTTTGTCCCCTACACTCTTCAACCAATACATGCATGACATACCCACATCCCACACACCCCACATACACATAGCTTCCTATGCAGACAACATAACACTCACACGTACACACCAAAACGCAAACAGCCGCACACATCCTCCAAACTTACCTCAACACACTACATGAATGGTTCACCACAGACTGACTCACAATAGCCCAAGCCAAATCTACAGTGACCCTTCTCACAAACTGGACAGCAGAACATAGTCACATTTCACACCTCACCATAAACAACACTCCCCTACCTCACACACACACAAACTCCTTGGTGCAACATACAGCTCATCAGTGTCATTTAAACAACACATCATAAACATTAAAAATAAATTAACACTAAGACTCAATGCCCTAAGGTCACTTGCCCATACAACATTTGGACACAACAAAGAAACTGCCACCACCACAGTGTACAAACATTATTTATGTTCAGTGATGAACTGTGCAAGCCCTACTTGAGCTTCTAACCTTACTAAAACACATGCAACACCATACAGACCATACAGAACAAGGCCCTAAAAATAATCACAGGCTGCACAGCTACTATGCCAACAGACCACCTACACCAAGAAACCAAATTCCTCTAAATCAAGCATTATCTAGACATGAGAGGCACACAGATTCTTGCTGCAGCCTTCACAAATCCACATCATCCACTGCTCTACATAGCAGCACATCCACACACACACCAAGGAACATCAAAACAACACCTAGCACATGATATCATACACAAATACTGTCATTTCTCCCCCTTGCCCACAACAAATCAGCTTCCAGAAGCATATCCATGCTCATATCACTTGCACTTCCATTCAGTCACTCAAAGACAACACACAGCTGCATGCACGGCCTTCTGAAATCCACCCTTCTGAATCTTATGTCCCTCGTGAGGACAGTGTCCAGTTGGCCAGGCTGAGATGTGGGCATCATCCAGCCCTCTTGAGTTATCAGGAGAGGCTGGATGACTCCGTTGCAGATGCTTGTCCAGGATGCAACACAGCATCCTATACTATTAAGCACATTATGAAAGACTGCATTGCACACAATCGCCTGCACCAACCACACAACATACACTCCTTGAGAGCTCTGTGGAAAAGCCCGGTCTCAGCCGTGGCCTTCCTTAGGGACTGGGGGCCGTTTGGCCAGACTGCCTAGGGAACAACTACTGCTACTACTACACAGGCGCCTGGTAGTTTAGTGGGTAATTAAGGCGCTTCGACCGGATTGAGCTTGTGTTGGCTCATATCCAACGGGTAGTTGGGGTTTATTGCTCACATAATGCCACTCAGGAATGAATGAGGCTGGTCACTCTCATCTTAAAGACAGGACAAACTTTGCTTCGCCACGAGTTCCTACGCTCCTCTTGGGGCAACACTGGATTAGATGATGAATGAATGAAATATATTGCTATGGAAGACAAACTCCCTGAGTTGTTGGATCTTACCTTCCCCTCCCTCCCCATCCTCTTCTGTCTTTCCTTCATTCTTTCCTCTTCCTGCCTGTGGGTGACTCTACACTGAGTGACAAGCCAAATGGTTTCCTATTCACCAGGAAACCATTTACTACACTGGGTGGTAACCATATAACCAGATTTTGGCACCTGGTGGTTTAGTGGGTAGTTACGGTGCTCCAGTCGGATTGAACCGGTGAAGGTTTATATCCAGGGGGTGGTTGGGGTTTATTGCTTACTTAATGCCACTTAGGGCTGAGTGAGGCTGGTCACTATCATCTTAAATATCAGGACCAACTTGCCTAGCCCCAAGCTCCTACGCTTCTCATGGGGCAACGTAGGATTAGATGATGGATGGATGGATTTTTTTCTATGGAAGACAAATTTCCTGTGTTGTTGGATCTTTAAAAAAAAAAAAAAAACTGCATTGTAACATAACCTGATATGAAGCTTTTATTATTATCTCAGTGGTTATGCAGTATTTTTATTTTTGTATCAGAAAAAATATAGCACCACAGTACAGTACCTGAAAGTCAGATAAGAAAAATTTGTTTCCAGTCCTGACTTAAACTGGACATTTACAGTTATGTTTTTAAATGCTTTGACCATGCTAGCATGTGTAATCTTTGGTCATCTGATAAGGCTGCTTAGTCTTTTACAGCATCTCCGGTTAGTCCCTTTACTCTGATCTTTCCGTAAGACCTCACCCCACGTCTCCTACCGCCTGCCCCATGGCACTCTGCTTTCTGCATTCATATCCAAAATTCTCCTCACCCAGTTAACCCCTTCCATTCTCCTTATGTCCAAACCGTGATGGTCATCCTTCTCTTAACGCATCATGTATGTATACAGTACTTTGTACCATCCTGTTTCTCCTGGACTACACTATCCAACCTGTGCCTTAAAGAGACATTACTCATCGACCTCACTATCCTCATCTCAGTCTGCCTTAACCTCTTTACATCATCATCCACTGCTGGCCATGTTTCACTTCGATACAACATCACAGTTCTCAGACAGATAGAATACCCCTTTGTCTGAAGTGAGAGTCCTCTCATTGTCAAGATAAGGAGTTTTTCCTAAACTTCTTCCAGACATCACTGGTTTTGGCAGTGGAGCCTAGCTTCACATCACCCGGAGAGCAAAATTCCTTCATAGTCTTCTGGGGAACACCAACATGGTCTATCGTGTACAACACTGGGTGGCAACCATATGACCAGAAAATGGGGTGATGCAGAGCTTGCTATGGTGCCCCCTGTTAACTGTGTGGAAAGGCACAAATGCAACATCCATCCAGAAACCAAACCTCCACATCGTTCCCTGTGTCTCGTTGTGGCAAGGCGTTGTCCATCACATAGGAATGTCAGCTTACTGCAGGGGATGGACCTGGAGGGGTGGTTGCTTGCCTGAGGTTCATGGGTCTCCTTGGCTTGACAGACTGGCAACAGTAACAGCATTGTTCATCCTAACAGCCGTTATGTGATTCCCTATGCATACAGCATCAAAAGTTTACATTTTGCAACCTACCCCACACACTGCTGCATCTCATATGTAACCAACTGGAGAGGGATGCCTTTATTTTGTGGTACCAAAATAATGAGGCAGCTCCACTGCCCGGTTATACAAACTTCCCACAGTTTCCAGTCTTCCCAAAGAAAGGCGGTGAACTGAAAGAGAGGGGCACCTTCAACTTTCAGTCCACCAAGGTCATGTCCAGAAGAGTGTAAGGTCACAGCAACAGCAGCAGCAACAGCCAGTATACTGTACTGATTGAGTTACTACCCACACCTTTTCTACATACAACACATGGCCATTCTTCACTTACCCTGCTGACCATCACCTCCGTTTTTCTCACATTTACCCACAAATCCTCAGCCTCCATGCCATCTCTTGTTTCTCAGACTTTCCACTGTTTGATATTGTCGACAGTCAGCGCAAGGCATTCAGCATATAACAACTCCCAAGGCACTCCAGTTCTTAAATCAAGTGACAAATCCTCTAGCTCCATAATAAACAGGAGGTGGCACAGAACAGACCACAATGAGTTCCCTCACAGAAAATTTAGTTCGCAACGCACTCTCATTTAACTTTTAGCCGTCTTGTGCACTTTCACGACCACTCAGGCAATCCCTTCATCAGCTTCCAGCTTCCCTGTAGACTACTGTATCACCTCTCTGAATAATTTGTTGAAGGTATTCTCAGGGTCATCTAAGACAAAGTACAGCTCTTTTGACAAAAAACTCATGAAGTTGTCTAGCAATTAATATAGCACTTTCTGTCACCTGCATGGTATAAGGCTGAACTGCATACAACTTATGCTTATGCTCTCAGTGATCAAGCTTTCAATAACTCTCACCAAAATATTCATTGTATGGTCTAACAGTTTAAGGCCTCAGTAGCTTTTATACTATAATGGGTTAGTGTATCTGGCAATGCCCTTTTCCCTTCATGTTACAAAGGGTAAAAATAGCCAGGTAGATTTCCTAATCCACTGTGATGTACAAGTATGGGAACATGTCTGAGGTGATGGTGATAATGCACAGGTCAGAACACCAATAATATCAAACTTTCTAGCCTCTCATTTAACTAGGAATATTATGTTCTCATGACAGATGCTGATTGTCTATTTTAGGAACTTTGCATTCAGTACCTGATGGAGAAAACTGATGTGGACAACTGCTTAGGGATTCTTCAGTTTGCTCAGCAGTTTTCTTGTCCAAGACTTGTATATTTTGCCAAAGACTTCATCTGCGAACACTTCAGGCACAGGTTTGTTTTTCCAGTACTGTACAGTACTTTATTGGTTCTATATTTGTAGTGTATCTTAATGCAAGGTATTCTAAGATGTTAATTTACCACAGTCTTAGGTGTTATACAGCATATATTGTTTCTATAGTACAGCGTACCTGTACAACGCTTTATTACATACAGGGTTCTAAATCCATTACATACAGGGTTCTAAATCCAGATCTGCCTCATTGGGTTAAAGTCTCTTCTGTAATCAGCTCCATGCCCTCTTGCTTTTGTTGCCAGTTCTAGTGCAGTTTTCTCCTTTTTTTTTTTTTTTTTTAAATATACTATCCAGATAATAATATCATAAACAAATAACAATTTATGACAGTTATTACCAGGAGGTAATGGCACGCCCTGCCACAAGCCTCTCTTGTGTAAATGAGTGTGAACAAGTGAGAGTGTTGGACTGTTGTTTAAAAAGACACAAGGTAAGTCTCAAGCTTGAGCAGGGAACATTTTGGAGGTTTGGATTTTGTTAAAATATTCTTGACTGATCCTCCAGTACACCCACCAAGATGTCATTAAAATATCCCCATAATCCCATTACACGAATCCTAAGTGAAATAGCACAAACAAGTATGCATGACCCCGCTAGTACCAATACACCAGTCCTGTATGAGACAGCCCTAGCATGTATTCAATATGGAGGGTGGGTGTTAAGCGCCGAAGTGGTGACATGTAGATTGTAGGAGGACGACTGGGCCTTGATAGCAGGCTGTGAAGCCTATGCCCAGAGTCGGACACATAGAAAAAAAAAAAAAAAAAAAACTATATACATTATGGATGGAGGGTGTTAGTGCTCATTGGGTGATATATGAAATGTGTTCACCATGTGTTCTGTTAGGGCTGTGGAACCTCAAGTATAGGTTAGGTACTCTATACCAGAGTTGGATACAAATATTTCCTTTGCAGTAAATATGCATATCAGGTTTGGAAAGACGTTAGTCTACCGAAACTACCACTGATATAAAATGGAATTACCCAGCTGGCAACAATATTTTCCCTCTGGGGCTGGATATCTTTTGGGTCTCCTTGTACACTGCCTTCAACATTTCTTTTGTAAGTTGATCAGAACAGCATTTCATAGAGTACTGAAGGCATTGGATAAAATAATAGTAACAGCATATGGAATGGAAAATATTATCTAATTTCTCCCTCTGGCCTCCACACCCAGACAGATAGTGAGGACAGAGGAATTCCGTGGATTGAGTAAGGACCGACTGAGTGAAATTCTCTCCTGGGATGGACTTGAAGTTAGGTCAGAGCTTGATATTCTGACTGCACTTGTGGTCTGGCTCAACGCTAATCCTGACGCAACAGCTTATGTTGAGTAAGGATATGAAGTTGTACATTTAAGCCCAGTAGCCTCAGGATCTCTCCTAAGCTGAATTAATTTGTTTAATGTAAAACACAGCCGTAGAATCACATGATGAATCACAAATTTAATTGAAGAATAATTGTTAATTCAAGAGCAACTTAGTAAAGAAACAACTTTGAGTGAGATGAATTGAAACAAGGTCTGACTTTATATGCTGTATTCAAGGTCACTCGTTACCTGCTGCCTGCGTGAGTCATCCGATCTGAACTATGACCCAAAGTTCCAGCGTGCCCTGCAAGAACTGCGGGCTGGTCAAGCTCCCTGGGACTCCCCTGGGGCTGCCAGAGTTCGTGATGCACTCACTAGGACTCGCAGGATCAGGTCAGTTCATTAATCCTGCATTATTACATGTACTTACTGAATATGCTGGTGAATGTGAAGAGACTTGAATCAGTGAGGGAAGTATCTTTGTCCATGATGAGAAATTCTCAAAATGCAATGTGTAGGGGTATCTGGACTGTGGACAGTAGAATGGGAAGTGCCAATGGACGAGATGGCCACTAGGAGTGCATGAAGGAGTTTTGTCATCTGATGCATGTGTTGACTATGGGAGGAGGAGCAGAGGCCAGTTCCATTGCTAGGGTGGGAAGTGACTGGAGGAAATTTAGGGAACATTACTTCTAACAAGTTGTGGTAGGTGGGGGCGCTCACCATCCACTCACTCGATGTAGTGCTACTCTTGGGTGTCTGCCCTTTCCTCTCCTCCATCCTTCTTTCCTTCAATCCTCTTCTGTCTTTCTTTCCTTCAATCCTCTTCTGTCTTTCTTTCCTTCAATCCTCTTCTGTCTTTCTTTCCTTCATTCTTTCCTTGTCCTTATGCCTATGGGTGACTTTACACTCCCTCTTCTGTCTTTCTTTTCTTCATTCTTTCCTAGTCCTTATGTCTGTGGGTGACTCTACACTGAGTGACAAGCCAAATGGTTTCCTGTACACCAGGAAACCATTTACTACGCTGGGTGGTAACCATATAACCAAATTTTGGTGCCTGGTGATTTAGTGGGTAATTACAGCGCTCCAATCGGATTAAGCCAGTGAAGGTTTATATCCAAGGGGTGGTTGGGGTTTATTGCTCACGTAATGCCACTCAGGGTTGAGTGAGGCTGGTCACTCTCATCTTAAATGTCAGGACCAACTTTCCTAGCCCCGGGCTCCTACACTTCTTTGTCCGGCGACATAGGATTGGATGATGGATGGATTACTTCTAACCATAAAAAGGGACTTATTTCATGCCAAGGATAGTGTGCTTAGTACATAACATATGTGAGAAATGTTATGCTGTGTGGGAGTAAGACAACCTATAAAAGAGGATATATGCAGATTGGAATTCATAGAAATGAGAGTGTTGCAATTGATGAACACCGATAGACTGTGTGTTGTGAAAGAATTTTGGCATGAGAAATATCAGAAAAGTGATTCAAACCAGAAGGTTGAGATAGTCTGGACATGTTGAAAAGAGGAAGAAAGATTAGCTGAAGAGAGTCACAAGTCAAAGAAAGAGAGAGAGAGAGCCAGCCTACAGCAAGGCCAAGGAAGACATGGGATGAGGTCCTGCAGAGACATTTGTGCTAGGGGACTGAACAGAAAAATGGCTCAAAATGGCAATACTGTATATGGAGAGTTACTTAAGGTGAAACACCTTATGTATGCTAGTGTGATCAGTGGCCATTTTAAGGTAAATGGAAGCTTATTCCATTACTATGACAGTCAGTAGGCTTATCTCGTGATAGTTTTTGTGGTATGATAGTTTTTGTGGTTACTTTAGTTATATTTGCTTTAATATAAAGACTAACCCCTTGCAGACGCATCCGTGAGCGTGGGAAGAAAACTGTGCTGGCTTGCTGTGACGCACGGGCACGTGTATACTTGGTGGATATCTTTAGCCAAGGAAAGCATGCAGGTTCACATTTCCTTCTCCCACCAATGTGTGTCCCAAGGATCAAACCTGCAATGGCAGTGGAAGGTTTGTGATGGTATTGCTAGGGTGTATTACTCTTCTGTGAATATAAATGACATTGTCCTCAGACTTTTTTTTTTTTTTTTCAAATACTGTGGACTGAATAGCAGAATAACTCAGAAAAAACACTTAACAAGGCCTTGTGATCCTATCCTGCACTTTGGTTAACAAAAAGCTTTTTTCCTCATGGCAGGGGGATACTTGTTTGTACTGGGTGGTCTGAGCCTGGAAGATCATCAGCCCAAAAGGGATGTACAGCGCTATGACCCAGCCTCCAACTCATGGACACTCCTGGCTCCCATGCCATACGCAGCATGCATGCCAAAAGTGGTCTCAGTGGCAGGAAAGCTGTATGTCACTGGGGGATATGATGATGAGGTGAGACTAGTTTAGAAGAGAATTTTATTTGCATTTGTGTGGACAATATGTACTTGTTCTTTCCCTGATGTATCTTTGTATCTTATTTAGCTTGTTTTGCTAAATATAAGCCATAGTTTTATTTTGCTTAGTATTTTCATAGTCTTTTTGCCTTGTGCATTGTCTTAGCACAGTACAGTAAGCTAACATGTATGAAACTAGTCACTTCAGGATGTAAACATCTGGCTATAGCAGAATATCTTTACTCCATCCCCACTTCACTGTGTATTCTCACCTGCCTTCCCTCCATTTACCAGTCACCCCCTCCACACATCTTAGTATATTATACTCTGGTTATTAGCCCATACACTTTCCTGAAGATATGTATTGCCTTGATTATATCATTGAAGACATTACTTTCAGGTTGAGCTGGAGATAGGCCACCTGGAGGAGTTTGATGTGTATAGAAACCAGTGGCAGTCTCTGCCCCCCGTGCCAAATAGGAGGCGAGGGGCAGCTTTGGCAGCATCTGAGGACAAGCTGTATTATATCGGTGGCTCACCATGGCAGGAGCCACAAGTTGGTAGTCTCTTCTTTAGAGTCCTGGATGCTGTGGAGATCTTCTTTATCAAAGAAGAGGTGAGCTGTGTGTACCTGTTGAGTATGTGGTGTGTTGTCTTTAAACTTGACTGTGATGGTGGAGAGAGATATCTTCACACAGTGGCTTGGTTATTCAGACATTTCTTACCTCCCTCCTTATGCATCAGCAGGAGGATGATTGAACTGAAGAAGGACAGCTCTGGCCTGTAGTTATTCAGTGGGTTCACATTAAGATGAGTTTGGGACCACAAAAGCAACAACAAAACAACTATGATTTTGTTAGTTGTGTGATTGATCCCCTGTCACATTTGAGTACTTTGCCCTTTATGAGACAGTATTCTGATGCATGCAGGGAGATCAGGGGTTGGCCTTTGTGGTGTGTACTGTGCATTAGTTGACAGTGGATGTGTTTTTGCAACTGTGGCATACCCATACAGCAGATGTTACTCTTACAGGTATGGGTGGCAGGACCACAGCTTCAGGAGCGGAGATGTAACTCAGCAGCAGTGAGTCAGGATGGTAACATCTTTGTACTGGGCGGTGTACGACCAATAGAGTGTCCCAGTGCCCAGGGTCAGCTGAAGGTGACTGGAACTGAAGGTCTATACCGTGACTCCAACATGGGCTGGACCAAACTGGGCCATTACCACGTGCCCAGTGAGGCTGCAGTATGCCTTGCAGCTCTAGCTCACCCAAATTACCTGGTTGTTTTGGGCAACTCTCGGCCTTCTGAGGTGGCCTGTACTTCATGTTTCATCACAAATGGATCTGGCTGGTGTCCCCCACCTGGAGCTGACTCAATCCTTACTGCTGGGACTCATGTCTTCCACACTTACGTTCTTCTTACCCTTCCTTCTGCTGCCCTCCAGGACCTCACCTCTCATACTGACTAAACATCATTACCACTTTCAAAAATGCTTCACTTTACATACATATGTGTGGTACATATTGTAGCTATGTACTACTGTCTTCTCATGTCCAAATACAGTTTCTTAATTTTAGCCAACTGGCACTTAATTTGCATATTGGTATATGCTACTTTTTTTTAGCATATTTTTATTTAACTATTTTTATAACAAGAATTTTGTTTTCACTTACAAAAGACTCATGTTCATAAGTTATTGATTTTCCATGCAGTATAATCAAAATACAAAAAGAAGCAATAAAAAAGATTGCCTTTTATGTTTTCAGTAAAACATAATCTTCAGACACCTTTCAAGTTCAGTTTTAATAACTGTTTTCAAGAGATACACAGTTTTATGAGTTTTCCACTGATTGTGAAAATTTAAAATGCCTTACAATTTTGGAGTATTGTAATAGTTAAAAAAAAAAAGGGGGGGGGGAGAAAAGTCACTTCATTTTGATGTGGCTTTCATGAAGAAGGTTCAAGTAATTTTTGTTTGGGGAAACTATCCACAGGCACTGCAAGGAGATGCCCACTTCCCACCAGCAGTTGATGACCAAACCACCAACTGATGGAGTCTGACACTTGTCAGGGAAACATAGTTTCTAACATTATTTTTCAAATGTTATTTCAGTTCCTTCATGTGTCAGTGTCAGGTGTCTCCTGGTAAAGAAATGCTTGGCCATGTCTCTCGTGTGTCGATGTCCCAGAGAGTTAAGAAAGAACTCAAGATATTTCTGTAACTTTTTGAATACCTAGTTGTTCATGAGGATAATATTACATAACCAGTTTATCATATGCAAATAAGATTCTTACAAATACTGGAACATTGTAATTGAGGTTGAAGATTTCTTAGCAGACTTTCTGCCAAGGAACTTATGGGTAAGTGCCCTCCTGGTTTCACAGTCTGGAACACTTTTGCTTGGAGCTCCCTTTCAGTCAGTCCACAAACAAAGCCGAGAGAGAGCTGAGCAGAATATGTGAATTTCATTTTCTATATGGGGAAACCCTGTGCTAGATGTTGGTAGATCAAGTAGCCCCACTTCGTGATGGGAAAGCGCTATCTCTCCCAGCAGAGCAACTACCTGGGTGGGGCACTAACTCTTGACCCTTTGGTCTCAAGTCAGGCACTCTACCACAGAGCCACCCTGCCCCTAAGAGCAGAATGTTTAACCTAATCACTCTAATGTGATTTAATACAAGCTAACCTATTATGTCATTTGGGAATTGCCAACAACCACCATGTTTCTCTGTAAACAACTGTTTGTGTGTGTGTGTGTGGTAATAGATATATATATATATATATATACACACACATCCATCCATCATCCAATTCTATGTTGCCCCACGAGGAGCTGGGGGTTAAGCAAATTGGTCCTGACATTTGAGATGAGAGTAACCAGCCTCACTCATCCACGAGTGGCATTACATGAGCAATAAACCCCAACCATCCCTTGGATATAAACCTACACAGGCTCTATCCGATTGGAGGTCCTTAATTACACACTAAACCACGAGGTGCCGTAATTTTGTTATATGGTCACCACCCAGCACAGTAAATGGTTTCCTGGTGTACAGGAAACCATTTGGCTTGTCACTCAGTGTAGAGCCACCCATTGGCAGAGGGAAGGGGAAAGAATGAAGGAAAGAAAGACAGACGAGGGTGTAAAGTCACCCGCAGGCAGAAGAAAGTGGAAAGAAGGAAGGAAAGAATGACAGTAGAGGAAGGAAGGACGAGAGGAAAGGGCAGACACCAAAAGCAGCACTACATTGAGTGAGTGGATGATGAGTGCCCCAACCTACCACAACTACTTCCTATATGCAAATTACGGTTGCTTACCATATGTCTTGGTATGTTGCAGTTGCCACATTACAATGTTCTTGTAATTCAAGAAATCTTAGTCACTGACAAATATGCTGTCCAGTGTAAAGCTTCCATCCTTATGCCTCCTATCACCACTTTGTTTTTTTTTTTCATCATTATTGTAAAAATGCAAGCTGATTATGTGAACTATTATAAATACATGGTAAATAAGTAAAGGCAGTCCCCAACTTACGAATATAATTGGTTCTTAAAGGTCTTTTGTAAGTTGATTTTTTTCATAAGTCCATCTCTTATTCTTATACTCTCTCTCT
>JAGKTI010011829.1:13328-25632 GCA_018397915.1 Birgus latro | reverse complement strand
TACCAGCTACTACAATTCCTACCACAACTACCACTATCCTTATCACAGCCACTACTATTCCTACCACAACTACCACTTCTTACCAGCTACCTCTATTCCTACCACTCCCACCCCCACCACCACCACAACTATTCCTACCACAACTACCACTATCCCTACCGCTGCGACCACCATTTTTAAGTTAGTTTCTGCCACAGTTACCACTACTACTACAGCTACCACTATTCACACCACAACTGCCACTGTTCCTACCACAGCTACCATACCATCATTCCTACCAGCTACCACCATTTCTACCACAGCTGCCACTTCCTCCCCCAGCTACCACTGTTCATATCACAACTACTACTACTTTTACGATAGGTACCACTATTCCTACCTCAGCTACCATATCCTGCCACAGCTACCACTATTCCTACCACAGCTATCACTGTTCCTACCTCAGCTACCACTTTCTATCACAGCTACCACTATTCATACCACAACTACAGTTATTCCTACTACATAATTCCTACCACAACGATTATAATTCCTACCACAACCACGTCTATCACTATTCCTACCACAACCACAACTACCATCATTACTAAATCCACCGCTATTACTGTCACTACCACAAACACTACCATCGCAACACACACACACACACACACACACACACACACACACAACACACAACACACACAAAACCACTACTATCACAACACACACACACACACACACACACACACACACACACGCACAGAGCTAAACAAAATTACGGCATAGCAGAGTATCAATATCCCTCTTAACCTTCATTACCTGCTAAGTACTCGACACCAGAGCCCTAATTTTTTCTAATCCCATTCTAAGAGGTGATTAATGAACGTAATTTCCCTCATTTGTGAACGTTTTCCGCTTATTTACGATGGAATTCGGAAACGTACGCTCAAGGGGCCACGAGCTTAAATAATGTCACTTTCAGCAGCTGAGTTTTGAGTGCGCGCGCGGTGATTCCTTTTCCCGCCTTTTTTCTTTCGCCTCTAGTACGGGGCGGTCTAAGGGCGAGTTTGGGTTATTTTTGGTGTGGTTTTAAGGGTGGTTTTGGGTTGTACTTACAGAGGGATGGGTGGGTCTCCAAGGCATGATCCCCTCTCGGTCAAGAATGGGCGGCCATCTTGAAGGAAAGTTTCATAACAAAAGAAGAGCGAGGGGTCTTGTGTCCACCTGGTTGTTCCTCGCCCTCCCTGCCACACCCTGCCTCACCCTCCCTGTCTCTTCTCACGCTCCCTGTCATTCCGTACCCTGCCTTCTTCTTGGTCTAAATTTTCTCTCCTCTTTCACACTACTTGCTCTTCTCTCCACTTTTTTTTTTTTTTTTGCGTGAATTCTTGCTTTCCCTGTCTACCCTCTTTACTCTCTCTGCCCTTTCTTTTCCTCCCTGTCACTCCATACCCTCTCTGCCTCACCCTGACTTACTGTATCCTTCCTGATCGTTGATTTAATTTCATATCACCTCCGAAATTTTGCCAGTCAGTCCAAATTCTTGCCTTTTACATGAAAACCTCCCATTCTTTTTGGGACGCAGCCTAGGTATATAGATATAGATAGACATAAATCTCTCTCTCTCTCTCTCTCTCTCTCTCTCTCTCTCTCTCTCTCTCTCTCTCTCTCTCTCTCTCTCACCACATCTTGCCTCATCTTTCCCTAATTTTGTGTCCTTATCTCTCTAAACACTTGCCATCTTATTCAACTTTTATTTTTTTCCTTTCTCCGCTTCGAGTCTTACTTTCCCTTCCCACCTCTCTTTCTTTCCCTTTCTGCCTTGCCTCACTTACCCTGTCCCACATTCCCTCCCCATACTCTGCCTTAACTTCGCTTTCCTTTCGTTCTCACTGTCTTGACTGGTGTTGTTTTCAGTTTGTCTGTCTGTCTGTGTGTTTGCTACCACGATAACTTCGCAACCGCGCAAGTTATCATCACAAAATTTTGCAGGTGTGTAGTAGGGGAAAAAAGAAAGATCACGAGTTCGAAACTGGTGAGAGTAGGTCAAAGACTATGTGTCTGTTACCACGATAGCTTCGCAGCCGCTCAAGATATCATCACAAAATTTTACAGGTGTTTAGTAGGGATGAGACTCTTGTACGAGTTCGAAATTGGTGAAAGTAGGTGAAGGTCAAGGTCATATTCCGAGCCGCGCTAGATATGTATCGGCTTGCCGCTGATGTGATTCTCCCCTTGGGGGGACCTCCTTTTTTTTTTTTTTTTGTGCCAATTCTGCTTCGCTTTCGTAATTTTCTCCCTGCCTGTCTCCCCCCCTCCTATCCCTGCTTCGTCATTTTTGCCTAACTTTCCTGTTTTCTATTCAAACTGTTCCTGTTCTGTACAACTATTTTGAAACTTCTGCATCGTTTTAATAATTTTCTTTCCCTCCCTGCCCACGTTTCTTTCTCTCGCTACCCACCTGTCTTTCCCTCCCTACCCACCTTTCTTTCCCTCCCTGCCTCTCCCCACCCTCCCTGCATCATCACACCCTGTTTTATCCTCTTCTAAATTCTGTCTTCCTATCATGATTGTCTTCCTTCTCCCCTGCTTCATAATTTGTCTTTCCCTGTCTTTCCACTTCCTCCCTGCCTCACCATACCCTGCCGCACCACACCCTGCCCCACCATACCCTGCCTCACTATACATTACCCTCCACACCCTGCCACACCATACTCTGCCATACCATTCCCTGCCTCACCATACCCTTCCTCACCATACCCTGCTTTACAATACCCTGCCTCTCCATACCCAGCCTTACCATACCCCACCTCACCATACTCTGCCTCACCATTCCCTACCTCACCATACCCTACTTCACCATACCCTGACCCACCATACCCTTTTCCTTCCTTCCTTCCTTCCTTCCTTCCTTGTCTTATTGTTTCCTTCAATTTCTTCCAAACTCTTGCTGTCCTTTATAACAATCTTGTATTCTAGGGGAAGGTTAGGACGTAGCAGAATTTTTGTGTTGATTTGATACCTCGTGCAGTCGATAGGTGGAAATGCAGGCTTGTCCGTATATAGCTCTGCTCTAGAAACAAGTGTCGGTATCTTATGTGGTGCAGGAACGGCTATGTGTGCTGGTGTGGGCTGTGGGAGTGGGAATAGGAAATGGATAAATGATGCAGGAGTGATATTAATAACGCTGATTGGCCGTCCTCGCAACACACAAAAATTCACCCGGCGAAGTGGAAGAGGAGCGTTATATGTGGACCACCCTGTATGACATTTTGCTCTCTCTCTCTCTCTCTCTCTCTCTCTCTCTCTCTCTCTCTCTCATACACACATACAAACAC
This sequence comes from Birgus latro, assembly GCA_018397915.1. Taxonomy (NCBI): domain Eukaryota; kingdom Metazoa; phylum Arthropoda; class Malacostraca; order Decapoda; family Coenobitidae; genus Birgus; species Birgus latro. The sequence continues at coordinate 22,312 of JAGKTI010011829.1, read as the reverse complement.
ACACACACACACGCCAACTGCCTCTTTCCCTGCCCTCCTCTTCTGCTTTTTCTCTGCCTTGTCGTCAACAACTACGGCATATTCACTTCCTTTAAATTATCACATTCGTAACTAAGATTTGTGCAGGAGGAAGTACAAGAAACAGGGTTCAGTACTGTCCTATCTTCGTCTTTCCTGAATAATAACAATAATAATGATAACAATAATGATAATAATAATAATAATAATAATAATAATAATAACTTGCGACAGAATTGATCAGAGGTGTATTCGTGATATTTAGCGCCAAAATATCCCGTTTTCTCCAGCATTACTACATTAATTTTGTTCTTCCAACTTCTTCATCTCCTCCTCCTCCTCCTCCTCATTCTCCTTCTCCTCCTCCTCCTCCAAGTTTAAACACATGCTCCTCAAATAGACACGGCTATATATCAAAGTGTCTCCAGAAATTGTGTGATATTGGACCGCCATTATATTTAAATTCAAGCAGGAACTTATGCATTTACCTGAGCTGCGAAATTTATAGCCTGTTGAACCGTTAGACGGTTGACAGTATTTGAAAATGTGCTGGTAACTTTGTGAAAATTTGAATGTTGTATGAATTTTGTAAGTCGAATGTGTTTATTATGTTTATTATTATTTATTACCTATTTAGTTGTCTATCGTATATTTATTTTGTTATTTATTCATTATTAATTATATATTTATTATGTACCGTATTATTTGTCATGTTTTTTCTTTATTACTCTTAAATAGATGCAGTGGACTGGGTTTCATAACTATGGTTTATTTCCCCAGGAAGGGAAATAAAATAAAATAAAATCATCATCATCATCATCATCATCATCATCATCATCATCATCATCATCATCATCATCATCATCATCATCATCATACCAGCCCGCCCAGTGGAATGCAAGACGGTCTACACATCTTCAGTGCTGTGACATTTCTGCGTAAATTACCCTGATGATTACTGAACATATAAATAGCAGGGCAATGAAATGGCGGAGGAGAGGGCGACATGGAGGCGATTTGTTTGTGGTCACCCCTTACGGGATTAAGGCGTCTGGCAATAGATAGATAGATAGATAAACAGACAGGATCTCATAGTTTCCGTGTTGATATGTTTTGACCCCATCTATAATTAATTTGCCTGTTTACATGGTTTTACGTTCGACACATTAAGTAGGGTTAAAATAAATAAATAAATGCGTCTAGAGGAGGTAGGCCAAGGAAGAAATGGGCCAAGTTCGAAGCGAGTTGGTGAGGAAGTAAAGGAATGACACCAAGTTGAAAAATAGTGTTTGGAAGAAGAGGAAAGACTTGGAGGACATACAGGAGGGGAAAATAACACATCTTGGTTACGGTACATGAAATAGTCGTAGGTTTATAGATTTGTTTTGTGGGCGTATTTTAAATGGCTTTGGGGTTTTCGTAGTACCTCTTCCATAGCTATTTATCCTGTATATTACCCTTTATTACCCTTTTCTGCGTTATTGATGCTAACGCTGCCGGATATCGAACAACATCATCATACAAGAGAATGTTAAGGTGTAGTAATGCCAAATAAATCGATAAAGAAGAGGTGCTACGAAGACTCCTGTGCTACCTAGAATACGGCCCTCACTAGGAAGGACGCTAGTAATAGGTGGTGGCGACCAGCATCCACTCACTTGATGTAGTGCTACCAACGTCTTCCTTCACCAATATCATTTGCTTTCAGCTTGTGTCCTCTTCTCTTCCTGTTTCTCCCATCCTTCCCGTCACTCTTTATCACTCTTCTTTCCACTTCGGGTGACCCAACACTAAGTGACAAGTCTAATGATTTGTTGTAACCCATGAAACCATTAACAGCGCTGGGTGGTAACCATATGACGAAAACTGGGATGAAGTGGAGCCTAGTAGGGTGCCCTTGTTAACAGGACGAAAATGCGGCGTTCATCCGGAACCAAACCTCCACACTCCTCTCCGCGCCCCGCTGCGGCTCGGCGCTGTCTGCCGCAAGGGAACATGAGTTTACTGCATGGGACGGCCCTGCAGGGACGGTTGTTTTCCTGCTGTTGATGTGTCTGCTCTGCCAGACATACAGGATGACTCAACAACAACAACCAGAAAGGACGAGGGAAAAAGACTGGTGAATATCCCGAGTGTCTGGTTTATCCTGCGATAAGAAATTTTGTATCGCGAGGGGATCGTCCTAAATATGTTCGAGAACCCCACCGCGGGATGATGATGATGGTGACGAAGATGATGGTAATGATGATGATGGTGAAGACGACGATGATGATGATGATGACGATGATGATGTTGATGACGATGATGATGGTGATGATGATGATGATGATGATGACGATGATGATGACGATGATACCTGTAATTAATGTTACTTCGTCCTTCACTTCCTTCCCATCTTTCTTTCTTTCGTTCCCCCCTACCCTCACTTTTTCCATTTTCCTTCTTCCTCCCTCTCTTCTTTTCCCCTCTCCCTCTTCCTCTTTCCTTAACCTCCCCTTCTTCCTTCCTCCATTTGCCTCTAACTCTCTCCCTCCTTCCCTCTTTTCCTCCCGCGTTCTATTTCCCTCCCTTTTTCTCTCCTCTTCCCTCTCTCCCTTCTTTCCTTTCCCACCCCTTTTCTCTCCTTTACTTTTCCTCCCCCCCTCTCCCTCCTTCTTTTCATTTCCCCTCTCCTTTTTCCACCCTCCCTCTCTCCGTCCCTTCCCCTTCTCCCTCCCTCCATTTTCCCCACCATCCCTCCCCTACCTCCCTCCACCCCCATACCGTCACATTCCAAGACCGCGCAATGCACCACCTCTTTGCGCCGTCTTGGAATCGGGTCAACACAATGGCGGGCTTGAAAGGATCTTGGAATTCCTGGAGATCCTTCACTCCTGCCGGGGAAAATAGGGTGTGACGGCCACAATGGAGGGAAGGAGGAAAGGAGGGAAGATGGGAGGGAGGGAAGGAAGAAAAGAAAGGAGAGTGAGAGGGAGGGAAGAGATGGGAGAGAGGTGAGAGGGAGGGAAGGAGGGAAGAAATGGAGGGAAGGAAGGAAAGTTGGAAGGTGGGAAGAAAGGAAGAAAAGAAGGGAGAGTGGGAGGGAAGGAGGAGGGGGAGGGAAGAGTGAAGGAAGGAAAGAGGGAGGAAGAGAAAGAGGGACGGAGGGAAAGTTGGAAGAAAAGTGTGAGAGAAGGAGAGAGCAAAGGAGAGGGAGGGAGAGAAGCAAGGAGGAAGGTATGAAAAAGGAAGGGAAGAAGGAAGGGACTGAAGGAAGGAGTTGGAGGACAGAAAGAAAGAAGAGAATAGAAGAGGAAAAATATGATATGATGGAGGACAGTGGGGAGAAGGGGAGGGGGAGGGAGGAAGAGGGAAGGTGGAAAGAAACGGGGGAGGGAGGAAGAAAGAAGGAGAGAGAGACAGAGGGAAGGAAGAAGGGAAAGGGAGGGAGGAATGGTGGAGGAGAGGGACGAAGGAGAAAAGAAGTGGAAGGAAGGTGGGAGGGAAAGAGGAAGGAGAGAGAAGGAGGGAGGAAAGGAAGAGGAGAGAGAAGAAAAACGTGATGCGACTGGAGACACTGGAGGGAGGGAAGAAGGGATGGTTGGAGGGAAGGAGGAAAGGTAAGGGAGAGAAATGGAGGGAGGGAGGAAGAGAAAGGAGGGAGGGAGGAGAAAGATGGAGGGAGAGGAGCGTAAAACCTGGAGGGAAGGAGGAAGATTTAGAAAGTGAGAAATGAGGGAAGGCGGAAGGGAGGGAAGGAGAGAAAGAAGAGGGGGTTGGAGGGAGAGAAGAAGGAGCGAGAGGAGGAACTGCTTAAAGGAAGTAGAGTGAAGGAGTAAAGATTGACTGAGGAGGAGGAGGAGAGAGAAGATGGGCTGGACTGAAAGAAGGAAGGAAGGAGGGAGAGAGGGAAGGAGGGAAGGAAAGAATGAAGGAGAAAGGAGGACGAAGGAAAGAGAAGCGATGGAAGATGAGGTAAGGAAGGAAAGAAAGTGTGGAAGGAAGCGGGTGGGGGAGAAAGAGGGAAGGAAGGATGGAAGGAAGGAAGAAGAGAACTGGAAGGACGGAAATGGAGAGAAAGGTGGGAGAGAGATGGAGGGAAGGACAAGAATGGAGAGGAGGGAACCGAATAGAAAATGAAGGAAAGGAAGGAAGCATGGAAGGAGTTGAAGGAAGGATGAAAATGACTGGAGGAAATGGAGGGAAGGAAGGAAGAATTGGAAAAGGTGTGATAAGAGTGGAAAGACGTGAGGGAAGGAGGGAAGTGAAATGAATGAAGGAAGAAGGAAAAGAAGAGGAAGGAAAGAAGGAAGGAGGGGTAGATGACATATTAGGAAGGAAGAGAGCAAGGAATAAGAATGATTGAGGGAAGAAGAGAAAGAAGAATATGAAGGAAGGAAGGGTAGACGGAAGAAATGAAAGGAAAATGAAGGAAGAATAGAAGAAGAGTTAGGAAGGAGGAGAAGAAGAGACAGATGAAAGAAAGGAAGGAAGGAAGGATAGAAGGAGAGCTGAAATGGAAGAAAGCAGGGAAGGAAGGACAAAGGGAGGAAGTGGAAGGAGGGAAAGAATGAAAGGACGCGAAGGATGAAGGAAGAGATGGATGCAAGGAAGTACGGGGGACAATGAAGGAAGGATGGAAGGAAGGAGGGAGAGAAAAGATGAAAGGAAGGTAGGAATGAGAGAGAAGGAGATTGCACGAAGGAGAGAAGACGTGGAAGGAAGGAGGAAGGAAGAAAGGGAGGGAAGGAGATGAAAGGAGGAAAGAAATGGGTGAGGGAAGAGGTTAGGAAAGGGAAGGAGGGAAGAATAAGAGGAAAAGAAAGAAAAATGTAAATAGGAAGGAAGGAAGGGAAGGAGGAAGTAGAGAAGGATGTGGAATAAAGAAGAGAGGAAGGACGAAAGAAAACGAACTGATGATGTAGAGAAGGAAGAAGGAAGGAAAGAGAGAAGGAAAGAAGGAAGATTAGAGATGGAAAAAAAGAAGGAAGGAAGAGATTAGAGAAAAGAAGGAAGGAAGAGATGGAGGAGGAAATGAAACGAACTAAGGAAGGAGCGAAGGAGTAAGAAGAGAAAATATGGAAATAGAATTGGGGAAAATAGGGGAACTGAGCCAAAAAAAAGTAGGAAACGAGGGCAGGAAGGAAGGAAGATAAGGAAGAAAAGAAAGGAAAGATGAAGGAAGGAAAGAAGGGGGAAGGAAGATAAAGAAAAAAATAAAAGAAGGAAGGAGGGAAGGAAAGAGGGAGGAAGGAAGATAAGGAAAAAAAAGATGAAGGAAGGAGGGAAGGAAAGAGAAGAAAGAAAGGAAAAAAAGAAAGGAAAGATGAAGGAAGGAAGGAAAGAGGGAGTAAGGAAGACAAGGAAAAAAATGAAAGGAAAGATGAAGGAAAAAAGGAAGGAAGGAAAGAGGGAGGAAGGAAGATAAGGAAAAAACGAAAGGAAAGATGAAGAAAAAAAAACAGAATGATATTTAGAGGGAAAATTCCAGTGAGGGAAGAAGGGAGAAGGAAAATGAAGAGAAGGAGGAAGGAAAATAGGCAAAAGGGAGAGAACAGAGGAGAAAAGAAGAGAAAGAGAGAGAGAGAGAGAGAGAGAGAGAGAGAGAGAGAGAGAGAGAGAGAGAGAGAATAAAGGAAAAGAAATAAAGCAGAAGAGAAGGAAAGAAGGAATATGGAGGGAATGAAGGAAGATGAAAGGAGAGAAGGAAAGGGAGACGTAGGAAGAGAATGAATGGAAAGAAGGAATATGAAACGAGAGAAAGAAGATGGAAGGAGAGGAAGGAAAAAATGGAAGGAGAGAAAAGAAGAAATGGAGAGAGGGAAGGAAGAAATGGAATGAGAGGAAGGAAGAAATGGAAGGAGAGGAAGGAAGAAATGAAGGAGGAAAGGAAGAAATGGAAGGAGGGAAAGGAAGGAAGAAATGGAAGGAAGAAATGGAAGGAGGGGAAGGAAGAAAATGGAAGGAGGGAAGGAAGAAATGGAAGGAGGGAAGGAAGAAATGGAAGGAGAGGAAGGAAGCAATGGAAGGAAAGGAAGGAAGAAATGGAAGGAGGGAAGGAAGAAAATGGAAGGAGGCGAGAAATGGAAGGAGGGAAGGAGAGAAAGAAAGAAAAGTGGAGAACTGAGGAAGGAAGAAGGAAAGAAAGAAATGGAAGAGAGGAAAGAAAGGAAGAAAATGGAGGTATAGAAAGAAAACGAAGGGAAGTAAAGAAGATGGAAAGCGTGACAGCAGCAAAGATGGATGGAGGGGAAGAAAATCGGAGAAATAGGCAGAGGAAAAGACAAGGAAAGAAAATAAAGGAAGGAAAGATGAAGAAGAAAAAGGGAGGATGTTTGAAGGAGAGGAACAAGAAAGGAAAGAAGGTGAGTTTATGAAAGAAGGAAAAAGGAAAAGATGAAAAGAAGGAAGGAAAAACAAGGAAGATGGAGAGAAGGTATGAAGGGAAGAATAACTAAGGCAAGAAAGAGGAAAAAAGGAAACATGTAAGTAAATATACAAATAGAAGACGAGAAAGGAGAAAGAGGAGGAAGAAAATAAGAAGAAAAAGGAGGAAATAAATATATGTAAAAGGAAATACAGAAGAATAAGAAGGAGGAAAGAAGGAGGAGGGAGGGAGGCCAAGAAGGAAGGAAGGTAGGAGGAAGGAAGGGTCAGTCAATGGAGGTAATGAGGGAAGAAATGGAGGGAAACAGGGAGGGAGAGATGGAGAGATCAAGGAGGGGGGCAGGGAGGGAGGGAGGGGTCAGGTAAGAGGGAGGGAGGGAGGGAAAAAGGAAGGAAAGGTCTTGGGTATTTTTTTCCTTTGCACAAAAAAAGAGTAGGTTAGTGAAGGCTTCATTTAAAAATAGTCTTTAAAGGTATGTGTCACATTGATCCAGAAGAGAGAGAGAGAGAGAGCGCGAGAGTAGAAGCAACTACAGTAACAAAAATAATCTTCCGTTACACTTAGATTCAAACACAAAAAATCCATTTCTTTAGGACAGACGGATAATAAGCAAAATGTCACATGCGCAGTAGCCCCTGCGCCTGTATTCTCGCTAGATTGGGAGGCTTCGTAGCACCTCGCCACCTCATCCTAGCGAATTATGCTGCATATTATCGCATACTTTCTTGATGTTATTTATATCGTTGTAATACCGACTGAACTTGCAAAAATAACATTGAAGAAGATATTAGCGTACGGAACACGGAAATAAAGTGGGAAGGATGGAGTGAGACAGCCAGCGAGAATACAGGCCTTGGTCACTCACCTTTGGCGGGAAAACAACGCCTCTTACGTAACTATCAATCACGGTTATCGATAAAGTCGTAGATATCACCATAATATGTATTTTAGTTAGGGAGAAATAGGTGGTTGATTAGACTGTGAAAATTTCCATCGCTTGTTGAGTGTATTCCATGATGTTCGCTGTATCGGGTGTTGTGCAAGTCGTCTCAAGGATGAAACCTGCATTCCAAAGCACAGGTCATGGTCGCCGGTAGGAAAGTCTCCGATATTAAATACTTTGTGGGGTAATTAAAACTTCCTACATCCCTATGGGAATTTTTATTTTTGTCAATATTATTATTATTATTATTATTATTATTTATTTTAAAACTGCGATGTGTCAAAGTCTGTTTGGCCTAGAGCCTCCAAATTTGATCCACCTAGTCAGACAGCTGTTCGCTTCTTTGGGCCAAATGTAGTGGCAACCCGTCAATTGGATTTCCGGGTATTATCCGCAACACAGAAAAGTGAGTCAGTCACGCTGTCTAAAGAACTGCTTAAGCTAGGAAACTGATATTTTACAACAATATAGCCTAAGGCGGAGGCAGGCCGGATGGGAGTATGGTCCCAATCGGTTGATTATTCTCTGAGACCGCCCGAAAAAAAAAAAAAAAAAGTACTTTGCCGGATATTCCAGATGTCACCTGATTTTCCCTGAAGGAGTAAAGCTGGAGCCGCCAAACTAGGTGGGGACTTACAGACTGTGATGACCTATGGTGGCACGCACAAGATCAGGGACCCTGACCTCAAGGTCCCTTTATGGCTCGGCTCCAACAGACAATGGCTGTGGGAAGTTTTTATGAAAATTGTTCTTGGACAATTTTACAGTGTTGTAGTTGCTGATGTTCTTGTTGTAGTGGTGGCCCCTTGGCCTGTGTCAACCCGGTGGACTGCAGGCTTGAGTTGTCCTTCACTGTTGTCTTTTCGGGGGCTGGGTCTCAGATAGATACCAAATACCTGTACTTTGCCGCTTAATTACCGTTGTTGATGTTGTTGTGGCTTTGTTGTTGTTTTGTTGTTGCTGTTGTTGTTGTGGCACCAGGCTCAGATGGAACGTGAACCCGGTGGACTGAAGGCTTAAGTTGCTCTTCTGCCGCTCACCATCCTCCTTTCGGCGCGCGGTGGTGTGTAGCTGCGGGACATTTGCGTATCGAGGCAGCTGAGTGGCCTGGTTATATTGATGCCACCAACTGAAGGCGCCCCTCTCCAGCACGTACAGAAAACGGATGATAAGAAGGCAACGAAGATACACGCTATTGAAGATGTTCGTTGTGTGGAGTTTTATGCAGAGAGAGAGAGAGAGAGAGAGAGAGAGAGAGAGAGAGAGAGAGAGATGCATTGTTTACTGTTAATGAGGTCTCAGTTTAATCATGTGTTTGAAGGATAATATAAAAAAACTGATCGGTATGTGGTGATATTTGCAAACGTTTATTTTATCACCGTTTTTATTTATTTATTTATTTATTTATTAATTATTTTTTAAGTTGGTTGCAGCGAGTCTTATGCAGGCCCAAGGATGAAACCTGCATTCCACCCACAGGTCAGGGTCGCCTCACAATCAGGCAAGCAGGCAGGGAGACAGGCAGGCAGGCAGGGAGGAAGGGAGGCAGGCAGGGGGACAGGTAGGAGGGGAGGCAGACAGACAGGCAGGAAGGCAGGCAGGGGGCAGGCAGGAAGGGAGGTAGGCAGGCAGGATGGGAGGGAGGCAGGCAGGCAG
>JAGKTI010011828.1:0-25635 GCA_018397915.1 Birgus latro | reverse complement strand
CCCAGAAGAGACCCCAGTAAATTATGCATATTATTATTATTATTATTGTTTGTGCTGTACTTGCAAGATGTTTGATATTGGTTGTTACATTTCATGCCTATTTTCTTGTATTGATATGTGTTATTTTTACATTTTATATTATTTCTGTGTTATAGTGATGTACTGCACAGTCTGCCACATGAAAAAAATATACACCAGTCATCTTTGTTTGGAAGATTTTAATTGGCTACAGGTCAGCTAAGAAATTGTCTTCCTTAATCTGTATTTCCTCCTGGTTATGACCTCCAAGTCTTTTAAGTGCACTGTTTACAGGAATTGCATAATTAGTGGATCTTGAATTAGTCTCTCTTTTGCTTATTATTTCTTAAAGCCTTGTGTATGTTTTCTGCATTTAAAAAAAAAAATACTGCCCTGAATAGCACTGAAAATATAAACACAAGCAAGCATCCTTAGTTAACGTCCATTTATGTCAAAGATTAATGAGCATCTTGGGTTGTTTCTCTTGATTTACATCCAAGAATGACAGTCATTCTAAGTTGATTCCTTTCATTAACCACTTAACCGCGGGCCATCACTTTTGTGACGCTCGGTCGCGATGGCTCGAGCCGTGGCCCGTCACTTGGGTGCCTCTGTTTTCTTTTGAATTAGCCGGGGCTTTCAAAATATAAATATATATGAAAAAATGTAACTGAGTGCTATTTATATCACTCAGGCTAGTTTGGGCCAATATTTTCTAAAAATAAGTCAGAGCGCGAATTACCACTGGCTGGAAGTCCCAGGACCGCCTCACGCAACCCCGCGGTTTAGGGGTTAAACATCCCCACTTGATTCGCTTCATTTATGTCAGAAATTAATGAGCTGAGATTTTGCCTTTTATATACAGTACGAACATTTGTCATTAATACGGTTAACGTTTTCTGTTCACTTTTTTTTTTCCCGTGGCTGACTGTACGTTTATTTATTGATTTTTTTTTTTTTTTTGCCGACTATACGTTTATATATTGATATTGGTATGTTTTTTGGTGGTTGTTTATTTCTCTTGATTTAGTCTGTAGTCAGTTTGTTTTCCCCTGACAGATTCATAACCTCTTAGCTTGGATTATTATGTCAGACTGGAGAGTTAATTTGACTAGTAACCAAGGAGACTCATCCCTACTTCATCACCAAGGCCAATCAAATTTTATATAGCCACAGAGATTCATAACCTCTTAGCTTGGATTATAGCCAAGTGTAGTCAGACTGGAGAGTTAATCTTACTAGTAACCAAGGAGACTCATCCCTACCTCATCACTGAGGCCTGTTGAATTTTATACACCAATTAGTACTGAAGTTGTAAAAGTTGCCCAGTTTTGTCAGATGAAAACAGACTGACTATAGGTATGTATGTGCTGAATTGTAATGTGTTATCTTTATATCTCTATTCTTATTTGTAATAATGTGTGCCTTTGTAATGCCATCTTCAGCTGTTTCAAATTTTATAACTATATGAAAAGATACTGGTGTCACAATGGACTGAACTGTTTTGATTGACTGTTTCAAACCAAATGTCATTTGCCGTATTTTCGTAAGCATACAGTCATTTTGGTTTGTGATTTTGTGAGAGAGAGAGAGAGAGACAGAGAAAGAAAGGAAGTATCTCTCTTGTGTATCAGGCTCCACCAACATGTGGTGCACTTCAGAGATTGTATGTAGGGTGAGAAGTGCTTGTAAGTGTGATTGTTGTGCTGGAGTGGCTTTGGATGTGTGTATAGTCCGTGAACCAAGTGTAATTGGCCTGTGCAGGCTGACTGGGTGCAAGCGTACGACACTGGTTCAACCACAGCACCCCTTATGTCCGCCAAAGAGGTACCGGTACTTGGTCAGAAAAAAGCTCCCAAAGTTTATCAGCCTGGCCGGGCGCGAACCCTCGTTCTTCAGTGTACGAAAACGCACACTTTACCACTGTACCACAGAGGCTAGTTGACAGTGGTTTAATATTAGTGTTGGATTGAGCAAGGATGTGTGATGTCACCATGGTTGTGTGTGTGTGTGTGTGTGTGTATTCCTCTGTCCATCTGTGTGTATGAGTCTGGCCTTTGGATGGTGTGTGAGCAAGGATGTGTGATGTCCCCATGGTTGTATGTGTGTGTGTTCTTACCTAATTGTATCTTTACAGGAATGAGTCGAGCTTGTATTGTCCCTTGTCTTAAACCATTTTCATCATACATCTCCTTAAATTTATGAATTGTTTTGACACACACTATTTCATTCGGTAGTGCATTCCTCTGATCAATTGCCCTATTTGGGAAACTAAATTTCCCTACATCTTTATCACCTCTCTTTTTATGCAATTTTTTGCAGTGTCCTCTTGCTGATACTTCCCCATAGGTTGTATATTAATTTGTGTCTATTTTCTCTTTCCCTGATATGCATTTATATAGCATAATCATGTATCCTCTTTTTCTTCTCTCCTGTAGTGTTGGCAGATTCAATTTTTCTTATCTTTCTTCATAGCTTAGATCCCTTAAGCTTGGTACCCATCTTGTAGCAGCCCTTTAAACTTTTTCAGTCTTGTCTATGTGTTTCTTGAGATAAGGATTTCAGACTACTGATACATACTCCAGAGTTGGTCTGATGAAAGATGTTGTTATCTTCCTCAGCATGTTTTCGCTAATGTATGTGAATGGCTGTTCTCATATTTGCAAGCAGTGTATACATGTTCTGTACCTTTTCATTTATGTGGTCTGCCGGAGTTAGTCTGTTATTGATGATCACACCTAAGTTCTTCTCTCTTTCTGATGTGTGTAGGGTTTTACTTCCCAATTTATGATCCCAATCTGGTTTTTTCCCACTTTTACCAAACTTGATTACATGACACTTGTCCACATTGAATTCCATTTGCCATGTATTACTCCATTCATGAAGTCATTTAATTCTTCTTGTAGCTCTTTACAAGAGTCTATGTTAGTAATTATCCTTTGTATTTTTCCATCATCGGCAAACATATTTAGATAACTTTCATTTCCAATATTATTATCTATGTCATTTATATACACTAAGAACATATTTGGTGCTAGCACTGAGCCCTGTAGAACTCCGCTAGTCACTTCCCTCCATGATGAGTAGTTTCCCATTAGTACTGTTCTCATTTCCCTTCTCCTGAGAAAATCTTGCATCCAACAGTACAGTTTGCCTCAGTTTCCTCCTTGATGGTACAGTTTCCGTAAAAGTCTTTGCTGCGGTACTCTGTCAAATGCTTCCTTGAAATCTAGATAGATACTGTCCACTCATCCTTCTCTTTTCTTTAATGTTTCTGCAACTCTGTCATAGTAGCTTAATAAATTAGTAACACATGATTTTCCCTTTCTGAAACCAAATTGCCTTTCTTTTATCATATTGTGCTCTTCTAGATGGTTTACCCAAACTTTTCTTATTAGCTTTTCCAGTGATACTGGTTGGTAGTTGAGTGGATTTTGTCTATTCCCTTTCTTGAATAAGGGGACAATGTTTGCTTTCTTCCAAATATCTGGTAGTTTATCTTGACACACGGATTCCTTGAATATTAACGATAATGGTCTGCTTAACTCCTTTGCACATTCATGTAGCATCCAACATGAAATTTTGTCTGGACCATTTGCTTTTCCTTTGTCTAATTTACTTAACTCTTCCTGTACTTCTTTTTCTGATGTTTGTATATCTGGTGATAGGTCTGGGCATGCATGTTCCATATCATCCCTCTCAAAATTATTTTCTTCTGTAAAAATTGATTGGAAATTCTTATTTAGTACTTCACAAATATCTTTCTCTTGTGTATATAAGATCCCTTCATCCGTAATGGATTGTATTTTATCTTTTACTTTGGTTTTGCTTCGGATGTAGCCGTACAATAGCTTCGGTTGATCACTACTTTTGTTTATGATGTCCTCCTCAAACTGTTTTTGGGCTTCTCTCCTTATTCTTGAGTATTCATTTCTTGCCTGTTTATAGTTGTTATATGCCCTCTCGCTATTGTGTCTTCTGTATCTATTCCACAACAAGTCTCTTTTCTTTTGATTTTTTACATTCTTTATTAAACAATTTGTGTATTTTCATTTCTGTTTCTTTGTGCTGAGAGATGTAATTTTGGACTCCTATTTCATAGTGTTCACAGAATTTTCTGTATATATAACATTTAAATCTTGTCCTCTAAGCTCTTTTTACTAATCTGTTTCTAAGAAGTACAGTATTTCTTTAGGTCATGATAATTGCCCTTTTTGTAGTTAAGGCTCTTTTTGTAACTTTCATTACTGTTAACTATGTCATATGCAGTCCTGAAGTTGCAATTTAATAGTGCATGGCCGCTTTTGCCGAATGGAGGGTGATACATAATACAGTACTGTTAATATCATTTACTTGCCTAGTAAATATAAGATCTATTACTGATGGTACATCAAGTCCTCTTTTTCTGGTGCTTTCTTTAACATGTTGCATTAGGAAAAACTCCTGCACAAGGTTCAGGAGCTTTTGGTTCCAACAGCTTTCCTGGCTTTTTATTTCTAGAGTATTCCAATATATATTTGTATTGAAATCTCCAGATGATATAATTCTTTCTTATTTCTCCTCCATTCTATGTAGTAATGCTCTTAAACTTTGAATTGTGCTCTCTGCCAGTTCTTCATATTCACCTTTTTCCCAAATGTTTGATTTAGGTGGCATGTATAAATATGCCACAATTAATTTCCCTTCAGATATACTAATTTTACTGCTATCAGTTCCACCTGTGAGGGTATATCTAGTTCTATTTCTTTGGCCTGCAGATTTTTCTTTGTTAATATTATAATTCCTTCTCTTTTTTTTTAAGCTCCTATCTTTTCTCCATATATTGTATTCCTCTAGGTTTAGGGTGTCATTTGATATCCTTGATGTTAAGTTTGTTTCAGTTAGGCAAACAATATGTGGTTCCTTCTCTTTAATACAATCATTCATCTCTAGTAACTTAGATACCATTCCATCTACATTTGAGTACATCAGCTTAATCATCTTGTTTACTTACTTGTCAGGACTTGGGTCTACTACCTTCCTTCTTTCTATTCCCTCTTGTTTATGTACCACTTACGTACCTCCAATCCTATTACTTTGTAAAAAAATGTGTTCTCTTCCTCTGATCTTCCCTCGTTCTTTGTTTTTGTCTCTTCCCTCTTCTCTTTTGGTAATCCCAGTTCCTCTTGAGTTAGGTATTTTTTTTATCCATACATTTTTGAAATCCTCTTTTTCCATAAGTTTGTTTGCATTTTTCAGTATTTCCTCCGCAGTGTTTACACTCTGGAAGGTTACTTTCAGCAGCCTTGATTTATTTCTCTCGTATTTCCCTAGCCTTTTGTGTTCCTCTGTGTCTTTCCTACAGATTTCTTCTGATACTTCCTTCAAAATGTTCATTTATTTGCCATCTCCTTTTGGTTTCTCAAAATCTTGTTTTTTATTTCATCCTCCTGTATACCAGTGATTACTGTAGATTTGTTGATGTCTGCTGAATCTTTGACCAATTTTGGATTGTTTTGGATTATTTTCTTTACTTCATTTTTAATGCTCTTTTCTTCAGCTCTTGTTTCCAAGTCTTTCTTTACTTTCACCATTTCAGCATTTGTGGTTTCCACATCATTTTTGTAGCTTTGCATCGCTGCATTCACCTGGGTTATCTTCTCCTCATTATCACTGCTATGATCTATCCGAGTGCTAGCCTGCCTAATAGTTTCTGTATCATTTCTGTGTGTGTGTGTGTGTGTGTGTGTGTGTGTGTGTGTGTGTGTATGTTTCTGTCTGTCTGTCAGGGCTTTGAATGGTGAGTGAATGAGTGTCGAGCCATTTCTGTGAGCTTGCAGTTTGCTAGTTTCTCACCCTTTTGGCTTGCCTCTTTGCTTTATGGCCCTATACATTTCATCCATATGCAAAAAAAATGAATAAATAAATAATAAATAAAAATGGAATGAGTAGTGGTGATGATCACTTGAAAAAGAAGACAAAATGGTTACAATGACTGAAAAATAATTGGTTACGATGATGATGATTATTGTTACTAGTCCACATCACTAGGCATGATACTGATGATTCTCCCAGTTTAAAGCTTGTTGAGAGAGAGAGAGAGAGAGAGAGAGACCCTGATGCCTTCTCCCACTTTAAAGCTTGTTCATTCTTTGTTCCTGGCTCCTGTCTCAAGTAGTTCTATCAGGAAATAAAATAGAGGCAAAAAGAGAGAGGATAAAAGAGAGAGAGAGGCAGACAGAAACGAGAGAGAGAGGGAGAGAGAAACCCTGATGCCTTCTCCCACTTTAAATCTTGTTCATTCTTTGTTCCTTGTTCCTATCTCAAGTGGTCATAGCTGGAAATAAAATTGAGAGGGGAAAAAAGAGAGCGAGAGAAGAGAGAGAGAGAAATAAAAAGGAAAGAGTGAGAGAGAGACAGAGAAGAGAGAGAGAAATTGGGAGAGAAACACTGATGCCTTAGTTCTCAAGATCATTACAGGTATCTAATCCTCCCATCACCTGTACTGAGAGTGTTTCCTCCACCTTCCCTTAGCATAAAAATTAATTCTTATTTTTTATTCCTTCGTCAGTAGATGATAAACCTATTAGATCAAGATTATGAAATTTTGAAGATTTGCAACATATTAGTAAATCTTGACTTGTAATCCCACTTGACTGACAACAGAAATCCTGGCAGCCCCAGAGATTTATATGTTGAAGGATTGTCTCTTGTGGTAGTGTGGTGAGTGTGTTGTGGTGTGGGAGGAGGTACTACGCTTTGGTACACGTGGTGAGTGTTTTGTGGTAGTGTGGTGTAATAGTGTGGTGCATGTGTGTGGGAAGTGTGTTGTGGTAGTGTGGTGCATATGGTGAGTGTGTTGTGGAGTGGGAGGTACTACACTGTGGTACGTGGGGAGTGTATTGTGATAGTGTGGTACATGTGGTGTGGTGTGGGAGTAGGTATTACACTGTGGTATGTGGTGACTGTATTGTGGTAGTGTGGCGTCGTGTGGTGTGGGAGGAGGCATTATGCTGTGGTACATGTGGTGAGTGTATTGTGATCCGTGGTGCATATGGCAGTGTGTTGCGGTGTGGGAGAAGGCATTACACTTTGGGCATAGTGGATGATGGTCTGTGAGTTGTATATTGGCAGTGAAGTAGAGAAAGATGCTGATTGTGTTGAAGTCTGGCTAAATTCATTTCACTCTAACTTGGCACAAATTTTCATGTTTTTGCAGCTTTTTTTACATTACTCAGTGGCAGAAAAAGATAATATTACAGAGCTACATTCAGTCCATAGGTTTTGTTCATGACAGAAATCAATTTTAGTGCTTATGTACTGTATGCTCACAACGCAGCATTCATGAGAGAACATAAGGCAGTTTTAGACTAAGTTAAAGAGAGCGAGACAGCAAGGAAGAAAGTGGGGCATAAAGCGTGAGACAGACAGACAGTAAGCAAGAGAGAGAGGGAGAGAGAGTAAGAGAGACGGAGAGTGAGACAGTAAGCAAGAGACAACTTACGTGTACCTGTGTTTCGCTGGGTAGGGTTGTTTCTGAAGGGTGGGTGTCTGGTGATGGTTTTTGAAGGCTTCTGTTGGGCTGGAGTTTTTTGGATGGTTGTAGTGGCCATGTATGTCTAGGTAGTGGCTATGTACAGTCTGAAATTGTAGAAATAGAAATAGTGTTAAAAAAATAAAAAAAAAGAGGATGACGACCACAGCCATTGGTGGATTGCACATACAGGTAGTGTGCAAATGGCTGGAGCCAATGACCTGTACTGTGAAATTCCATATTCTTTTCACAGCACAGTTCCCCTGTAATGGGGGTCGTTTTAGGGGGAGAAAGAAAATGTATATCTTGTGAAATTTAGTGTTGGGTGTGGGATGGGATGAGAACAGGTGTATATAAAGCTCTGTGTGGTGTAGGTTTTGAATGGGTGTAGTTGCTGGGTAGTGGTCATATACAGTAGCTAAAACTAGTATCTGTGCAGGAGGGGTCAGTGTTTCCAGAATTCTGAATGTAATGAGTGATATCCCAGGAGGGTTGATATGCATGATCTCACCCACCTCTGTTTAGTGCTACCATATTAGAGTAACACTTTATGATTACTGTCTCTCAGTATAGGGAGACGGTTCTTACCACAGCTAATATCTGGCTTATATAGTCTATTAGTAGCCAGATGGCATAATCCCATAAGGGGTGGCCGTTTGTCTTTGAGTTGGTTATTTTAAGGGGAGGGGCACTAACCCTCTGCCAACCCACTTGATGACACATAGGGAACACGTATGGGTTCATTATATAGTTACCACCCAGTGTTGTAAACGGTTTCCTGGCTTCCAGGAAACCATTAGGCCTGTCACTCAGTGTAAAGCCACCTGAAAAGGAAAGAAGAGTAATAGAAAGTGACAGAATGGATTTATAATGGCCCTGGATTTAGTGCATACAAAGTTCCTTGACACTGAATGCCACATAGTAACTGAATCATAAGACCGAGTTTGTTGTTCAGGAACCTGAGTCACAAAATATCCCACTGCAGGTTATGAGCTTTGCCAGGGCCATAGTGTTGCAATATCACATTTCACAGTATTAACACATTTAGGATGCTATATCACATGCTTAATACAAGTAGAAATTATATACCTGTGCAGTTTAGAGAGTTATTATCTTGCTTTTTTTTTGTGGGGAACTATCTTGTGGGCTTCTGGCCTTTAGTTCCTTCCTTGCATTAAAAAAAAAAAAAAAAGCATCAGTCGTAGCAGTTACTGTATCCAAATGTCTTGTCCGTGGTCTCACATTACTTCGTATGTAGTATGCACAGATATTTGGTTTAGTTACTCGACAATATGAACTAAGATTATGAATAGGAAAAATAAATAAATGTTAAGAACGATGACGACCACAGTTATTGGCAGTTGGTCAGGGCTGGTGACCTGTGCTGTGATATGTGCTTTTCCCAACACAGTCCCTTTTGGACATAGGTCGTTTGGGGGGGGGGGGGGAGTGTGAAGTGTAGTGTGGTTACGTAACCTACATAACAGTAACATGTTACAGCAACAAGGTTACGTGAAGTTATTGCATGTTCCGGAACACTGTCAGGAACATTATCGCACACCCAGTGATAGCTGTGGCCTGTTTACAGAACTCCATAAATGTTCCAGAACTGTTTCGAAACATACCATAACGTGTTACCGTAACCTTGTTCCATAACACAAAGTTATGGAATATTCGGCAGTGTGGACATACCCTAAAAGGGATGAAGAAGGAAGTGTAGTGTAGGGAAGAGAAGGAAGTGAGAAGTGAAGGGTAGGGAAGGAAGAGGAATGTTGTTGAGGCAGTGCATATTGTGTTGTAGGTTATGTATGGCTCTGGTGGCTAGGTAGTGATTATGTACAGGATTAAATATTTATAGATGAAAATAAAATAGTAAAATAAAACACACAAAAAGGCTGCACATATCCTTTGGATGGAGGTCACTTTTTGATTAATTTGGGGCAGTGGTCAGGTGAGAGATAGTAGAAGAAGAGGGTCAGTTTAGCAACCAAGGAGACTCATGCCTGTTGGATGGAGGTCACTTTTTGATTAATTTGGGGCAGTGGTCAGGTGAGAGATATAGTACAAGAAGAGGGTCAGTTTAGCAACCAAGGAGACTCATGCCTGTCTCATAACTAAGGTTCACTAAGTTTCATGCATGTAGTGGGATTGGATGAGTTGTGTCAGATAAAAATGAGCTAATTGTGAAGATATGTATAGTGAGGCTGGGGAGAAGGCAGCCCCACAAGTCTGTGTGGAGGTCTTGCTGGGGTGTGGTGGTTGTTTACGAGGTCTGTGTGTTCTTATTTTGAATGAGAGTCCCTTGTGAGTGAAGTGGAGGAAGAGAGGGAGGGGGATACTGAGGAGGAGTAAAGGAGTGTATGAGAGAGGGGGCTGTAAGCTGGAGGGAGGGCAGTAAAATGGCAGTGACAGGGTGACATGGAGGTGATTTGTTTGTGGCCACTCCTTACAGGATTAGGGTGTCTAGCTGTGAATAAGTTACTAAGTTGTCTTGTGTGTGTGTGTGTGTTTAGCCACGAGGGATCTTTTGCATTGAGAACACTAACCGTGATTGCAGTGATGTTGGTCTGGGATGAAGAAAGTCATTGAGCAGATTAATTATGACACAGAAAAAAATAAGGGCAAATAGTTAGACCTGTGATGTAGGCAGGATTCCAGGGGCTTAAGGTCAGTGATTGAGCAATCGGCCCTTTTCACTGGACATGGTCTGGTTATATCAGTGCTATCACATGAAGGTGTCTCCCCAGCACGATCTTTTTTAACAGGCGGGTGTGGTAGGTGAGAAGTGTGAATACTGGGGGTAGGGCTGCTAGAAGCTGACCAAAAAAGACCCGGGATGATGTCATAGAGTGTGACCTCAAGGATAAGAGACTGAATAAGGAGGCTGCCAGAGATGGAGAGCCGCCATTAGGGTGACCAATGCCGATGCATGCATGTTGGAGCCTTTATAAATATGATACGAAAATACCAAACCGCTTCTACAGGCATTCTGAAAGTCATTATTACAGCACCTTGGTATATATACAGTACAGTATATGCATAGAATTGAAATATTCTATATATAAACAAATCACCTGAGATCTAATGGCACACGTGTTCCACATTATTACAAACTCTGTATGTGTAAATTGTGAATTTTGTTTGTGTATAATGCCAGCAAAAAATAATTCCTCATTTAATAACTGATACATATTCCTGTAAATTGCTGATAGGTGAACAGTGCTTAATGCTAGGATTAGGTCCCAGCAAGAGGGACTTTTTCTCATATATTTAAGGATTATTTTCAAGATAGCGACTAAGTATCAAGATATTAATAGAAGTTTAAATTAGTAATATTTTTAGATTCAAACGTTATTTGTTAGTGGAAATAACCTTGATCTTTCACAGCACACTTTGAGATTAAGTATATTATGTGAAGTGTTGTATTTTGACTGACACATTAAGAGAGAAACTGCTTAGTGAAAGTATCTTAAATGAGGAATTACTGATAGGGGTTTGACAGTAAGTTTTTATTTTTTTTTAGTATTTCATAATTGTGTATTCCTCCTTCCATTCTCTCTTCTCCTCCTCCTCCTGTTTCTTCCCCTTCCTCTTAATTTCTTTTTCCTTCCTCTTCCTCTTCACCAGATCACCTATCCTATCCCTCTACCACCACCACCACCACCACCTCCCCTGCAACCCACCCTACCCTGGCCTGCACCCTTTCCCTTTCATTGCTACCTTTCCATCAGTCATGTTCTCCCCCTGCCCTGCCACTTCTTTTGTCTGCTCCCCTCCACCCTCGCTATGCCCTGTTCTGCTGTTCCTATCCTTCAGTCAGTGTCCTGCAGTCTCTTACCTCTGCCCTGCCCTGCCCTCTCCTCTCCTGCTATGTTTTTCTTGCTCTTCCACTTCCCCACTCACGTTTGTGTTGTGCTCTCCTTCCTTTCCTTGGCTTGTCCTTTATTCAGTTTTAGTTATCAAACCACAAGCAGAGTTGTATATCTGTGAATATATATATATATGTTAAGAATTAGCTTCTGTTTGTTCATAAGTCCTGTTTTACTAGGTTTTGTATTTGTCTGTCTAATGTACATAAATGTGGACTTAGAAAATATTAGAAAAAGAAGAATACCAATAGACATGAATAGTAAGATCAGTTCATACTATATATAGTATGAAGTGATCTTACTATTCATGTCTATTGGTATTCTTTTTCTGATATTTTCAAAGTCCACATTTATATGTTAAAAAAAAAAGTGTATCGAAAGGTATATAATAAAGACAGTAATAATACTTTGGTTTTATTTCCACTAGATATATACAAGAGTGGGAGTTCAAAAAATAAACTATCTCAATAAATGGGCCAGAGAAATAAGGACTGGTAACCCCAAGGTGTGAGGGTTGCCAGTCCGTATTTTCGTGGCCCATTTATCGAGATAGGTCCGGCGCTGGCCCCCAAGATGCTTAGAAGAGCGTGCCCTGCTCATCACTTTGTTTATGCCATGTCTCGTATTGCTCTACCCTGCTATAAGCAGAGCAGAGCTATACAAAGAAACATGGCAATCAACAAAGGATGAGAAGGGCTTTATTAACATGCATTAACTGCTAAACACATTGTGCACCTTGTGTTTGCATTAATGCATATTAAAGATCAATACATAATTTTGTACATAAATCACATACTACTCATCTGACATATGCCACAGTTTCAGTACCTGAACAATGAAAAGTTTTGTCAAAATGGCATATATCAAAGGACTGAGTAGAGACAATTAACTCCTTCAGTACCAGGATGCTGCATTCTTGCTGACTTCACACAATTATTCAGCTTAAGGGGGTGCAATACTGGACGGACAGGGCAAGTATGGGAACGTATAGCAAGGGGGTGACTGTACTGGAGGGGTAATGCTACGCCAGAGCCAGGAGAGAAGGGCAGGGATGGTACAAATCATTCCTTAGCTGAATGAACTAGTGTGGCAGCAGCAAGAATAAACCTTAATAAAAATCACTGGGATGAACCAACAATAAAAAGAAAACACATCATGGTACTGAAGGGGTTCAAAGGTACTAACATGCATTGGTTGTCATGCATGTTAAATATCAATCAACATAATCACATTCCACTGAATGTACAGTATACTCTTCACTGTAACTTGGCCCAATTTTTCATTCTTTTCCAGCTAGTTGACAAAATAACTCAAGGCATGGAAAGCCAATGCTATGGCTCATAATCCTTTTCACTGTGTGTATGACTAGCATTGTTTTATGATTCTATTGCAACTCATAATTCAGTCTGGAATGGTTAAAATTTTAGGCCAAGTTTAAGTTCCGAGTATAAGCTCAGCAAGCAAATAAATCTTTAGAAAAATATAACTCAAGGCCATATTACTATAATCGAGAGTGAGAAGGTGTGGACAAGCTATCTATCTATACCTTTAGCCAAACTCCTTAAATGCCGCCCTCTTCTCTGCCATTTCACTGCCCTCAACCAAACTCCCTCTCGCATATACCTCTCCATTCCATCCCTCCATCTCATCCTCAGCCTCTCTCCCTCCACCTCAATCACACACACACTCTTAGTTACACTCCTACCCCCCCCCCTCCTTCATGTATCTCTCCACTCCATCCTTCTATCTCATCCTCAGTTCCCACCTCCACCTCACACACATACTCTCCTAGTTTATCTCTCTCTCCATCCACAATCCTCTCATATACCTCTCCACTCCATCCATCCATCTCATACTTGGTCTCCCCACCTCAACCACACACACTTTCCATCTTCTCCACTCCATCCCATCCTTGGTCTCCCCTGCCACCTCAATCACATACTCACCATACTCTCCACTCCATCCCTCCAACTCATCCTTGCTCTCCACTTCCACCTCTATTGCATACACTCTCCATCCTTTCCACTCCATCCTTGGTCTCCCAATTCTATTTCTGAAGCAAATGGCAACAGATTTCACTATTACTGCTGACTAGACTCATGTGGAACTGCAGCATCATATTCCTAACATTATCTGGGCATCTTTGAGAAAAATACCTTCATTCCAGCAATAATAATTACGGCCACAAGTTGTATATTTAAATAGTAGCATTTTTCACCTTTAAGACTTTCTTCCCTTATAAAAACTTGAAAGAGAAAATGGTTTGCTCATGAACAGCTTCTAACAGTTAACGCTCATTAATTTCTTGATCTAATAAACAACGAGACACATCTTAACCAAGACGGGCTTAAGTTTCAATTTATCGTTCATGGTCTGGTACACGTAGGCAACTAATACAGTAATATATAAAATCATTACGCTGTTCCTGCCTACCCAGCCATTTCATACCCATGCAAATGGTCTTTTCCAACATGATAGATGAACACTAGAGCAGCCAATTTTTGGGCAATGTTGTTACCAGAACAATTTAAACAAAATATTTTTTTAATGCAATGGAAAAGAAACCTGAAAGTTTTCCCTCGAACAAAAAATTAAAAGCTAAAAGCCAAATTCAAGATCCGCATTTTTCGAGATGCCTGGACACAAAGCATTTAAGACTGGAGGGTCACAGGCAGTAGGAAATGAAGAGGGAGACAGTTCTGTAGTTGACCTGTTGCATACTTTAAGGGCTGGGAGTAATAGTTAACCACTGCATTTGAGTTGGACAGAAAAGGTTCGAGAGTTTACTGCTATAGACGAATGCTATGCACCCGCTGCAGAGGCGGAGGGAGGCAGGCAGACAGTTCAGTGTAGTGACCATTGACGTGGTGATAAAAATGAGATAAAGAGCCAATAATTGTCGTCAGGGGGAATAAAAACTGGCACTGCATCACAATGTGCCACTAAGCAAAATGTTGAGAAGTTTTAGATCATTTTTTGTCTGCACCAAGAGCATGGATTTTTTTTTTTTTTTTTTTTTAGCTGCCATTCTCAGCTTACATGTTTTATATTTTAAGTCATTAAAATACATCACCCATTGGCAAACCTGACAATTTTAAAAAGCACAAATTTTACCACCTCCAAAATATCTGAAATTCTATGACGGCCTTGTCAAAATGAAGCTGTTTCTTATTACCAAAGTCTTAAGGGTGAAAAAAAAAAATACTCGATAAAATATTAAAAAACATATAATGCTGATTCATTTATTGGAAGAGAAAATATGGTCAGCACACACAAGTAAATATATAAGTAATGGATGTGGGATCAGGGCCGCAATACACTAAAATCTACACGAGTGAGGAACTGCTGAAATAAAGGGTCTGAGTTACTGGCTGGCCAAGAGATGCTCCCACATCCACAAATACACAGTGCATATACAGATGTCCTCATTTAAAGTCCTCATATGGCCTAAATATATGCAGTAGTCCTTCAACACACCTGGTGGGGGAATTTGTTTACCTCACTTACGTTTTATTAGGTACACCCTTTCACCTGATAAAACAGACGGTGAGTGAGGAGGGGGGGGGAGTGAATTGCATACTTATGACTCTTAGTTATGAGGTACAAAATGGTCTCCTTGGTTAGTTCTGTTTATAAGGCTCCAATGCTTATGAGTCAGCCTTGGTCACCTAATCACAACTCTCCACACTGCTTGATCTCTGGCAGCCTCCCTATTCAGTCCTTTCTCCATGACCTCTCTCTGCTTGATTTCTGCCAGCCTCCCTATTCAGTCCCTTCTCCCTGACGTCTCACTATGACTTTATCCAAGTTTTTTTTTTTCTGCCTCTAACAACACCCTCAGCATTCATACCTCTCACCCTCCACACCCAGTTATCCTCCATCTTCTCCGCATACCCATACCATCTCAATCTACCCCTCATCAAAATACCAATAAATCCATGTCCCATCATTCCCCTCAACTTTTCAACTGCAACTCTCACCCCTTCCCCACAGGCCTCTCATTCAAGGACGGACTATACATCCACCTATCATTTTCACTTTTCACTCACCAAAAAGTTCTCAAAGCTCAGGTGACAATGGATGTGAAAATGAGCATAACACAGCTACTCAACTGGGAATGGCTGTTATGCCTGATTCTGGTGACACTTCCATGCCAATACAGTGATGTCTAGTGCATATCGGTGTATTAACGTCTGATGAAGTAAACTAAGTCGCAGTATACTCCTGAAACCAGGTGACATTTCTATGGCATAATTTACCACTGACTCTCCTTGTATTACTATTAATGTATGAAAATGAAGGGTGTTACAAATGATTAAACAACCACTGAGAGGTGAGGTGCCATTTGTGGATATCAGGCCTCCATGAAGCAACTGCTCTATATGATAAGCATTTCGAGACAATGCTGAGGACTGCATGAAAGATGAGCTGCATGGAGAAACCAAGCACCATACCTTTATCATTAGCCATTCCCATAAGCAGACATTGTTATATAATCACTGCGATACATAAGCAACAATGCTGCGGCTAACATCAGAATTATCCAGCTGAAGGCAAACATGCTGAGGTAATCGCGTCAAACGCAATCAACTAGTTAGGTTATGGTGGAATAATCTGAGGATTTATTACTGTGACACTTAACCCTTCATTATAATGGCTATGAATTACGACTATCAAGTGACAAAGGCGATACAGTGTTTACACAACAGGCATGGCATTAGCCAATGGCCCCTCTTCCATTCACCAAGGGAATGGTTAATCTGGGCTACCACCTGCTACACACACAGACAGCCGTTTCTAAAATTTTTGCACCTATTTCTCAGAACGCATAGTGCTTACAGGCTTTGAGAACTTTTTGGGGTACGTTTGAGCCTCAGAATATCCTCTTCTTTTCCCGCCCAGGTCTCGCTACCATACTGCATTGCACTTCTAACACATGCTGCATACAAAGATCCCTTAGCACGAGGGAGAGCCCTCTCAATGTCAGGAGAGGCAACAGCTCCCTGAACTTCTTCCAACCACTCCTCACTCTAGCCACAGAGCTGCTCCAGCCCCACCTCCAGCACGTCTCCCAAATAACAAAACTCTTCCACACATTCAAGAGACTCACCAGCAAGATCAATCCTTTCATGCCTGACAATCTCCACCTGCTCTTCCAGACACACTGCACACATGAAATCAGCATTATCCCATAGTCTATCCTTAAAACCACTAAATCTCTTTTGCACCCAATTACCATAAACACTGCACAAGATGGAATTACTTCTCATGCCCTTGTGGCAAAGTGCACATGGCCACACTCCCTCTTCTTTGACAGTACCGCCACAAGCCCTAGATACCATCACTTCTGTTTACTAGATACATCAACCCTCCAAAATAACTACACACTGCCATCAACTGAGACAAAAGGGAATAGAAATCTGTCAGGTTTGAAAACATGCTATAATAAAACTTTACAGGCACTGCAGAAGATTGCTTTCATAAGCCTCCTTGGTAACTGGTCCCTCAGGTGGTAAGTCATGATCATCCACTCACATGATGTAGTACCAACTACTTCCTTCACCTCTTTCTATTTCTGTACCTGTCCTCCTCTCTTCCCACTTCTGTTCCTTCAAGCTACTTTTTATTACTTTCCTCCCACTTCAGGTGGTTCTACACTGAGTGCCAAGCCTAATATTTTCTCATAACCCAGGAAACCATTTACAATGCTGGGTGGTAACCATATAACTGGATGATGTGGAGCCTACTATGGTGCCCCTGTTAACTGGGTGAAGGCATATGCAGCGTCCATCCAGGAACCAAACCTCCACACTCTTCCCCCCACTTCCCTGTTGTGTGGGGTGGCCCTGTATGGGACTCACTTCCCTGTGGTTGATGGGTCTGCTTGACCAGACAAAGGATGATGATCACCTAGTCCTTCAATTCACAATCCCAGTAAACAAATGTCAATTCCCTTCCTAAACAGTATAGAGAGAGAGGGAGAGGGGGGGGGGACCTTTCTCTATATACAACCATAATTCTTGGTCATCTTTCACAGCACATCTTCGTGACTAGCACATAAATGAGGACTTTCTGTATACACACCTACAGTTCCTTCACCTTATCTTGGCCAAGATTTATCCCTTTGCAGCTTAACTCTGTAGCAAAATGACAGCAACAGCCCTAAACCCTTCCCACAACTTCTTCGTGACTAGCATCAGTAAATTTTATTCTAGTCAGAGCTAAACACTTAATATTCAAAGATGGTAATTTTAGGCCAAAGTTATACCCTTAAAACAGCACTTCTTCGTGACTAGGCATAGTAATCTTAGGGCAGGTAAACCCTTGTCAAAGCACTTCTTCATGACTAGCATGGTAATTATAGGCCAAAGTTAAACCCTAATTAAAACACTTCTTTGTGACTATCACAGTAATCTTATGCCAAAGTTAACCCTAATTAAAGCACTTCTTCGTGACTAGCATGATAAATTTACGCCAGTTAAACCCTTATCAAAGCACTTCTTTGTGACTAAGAGTAATCTTAGGGCAAAGTTAAAACCCTTAAAGCACTTCTTCATGACTAGCATGGTAATTTTAGGCCAAAGTTAAACCCTAATTACAGCACTTCTTCATGACTAGCATGGTAATCTTGGGCCAAGTTAAGGCAGAGAGAGAGAGAGGCAGTTCTAGCACATTACCGATCTTAAACTCTTTCCACTGCACTTCTTCATGACTAGCAAGGTAATCTTAGGCATTTTCCCTGAGACAGCTGGCTTGATCTTGCCAACTTCCTACCATCTCCAACCATCTTTTTAGTTCACTTACCTCCTGCAAACAGAAAAAAAAAAATATTAGATGGTTTGTTTTTCATGTGGGGAACTGATCTACAACCATAATTACACTTACACACACACACTTGCAACTTGAAGCATTTAAAGATCAGGAGAGTTAATTCTGTACCTAAATAATAATAATAACAATAACTTAATAATAGTAATAATAATAATAAAATAATTCAAAGCACAGTTGGATCACCTGAACCCACTCATTCACCATGCATCTAGTGTAAAAAAAAAAAAATAAAGACTAATATCCACTTAAATTCCAAACATCACTTCCTAGGTCATCTCCTCTAAAAGATCTAACATTTCTATCTAGGACCTAAAATAGACCTAACATTTATCTAGGACCTAAAAAAGACCTAACATTACTATCTAGGACCTAAAAGACCTAACATTTCTATCTAGGACCTAAGACCTAACATTTCTATCTAGGACCTAAGACCTAACACTTCTATCTAGGACCTAAAATATACCTAACATTTCTATCCAGGACCTAAAAAGACCTAACATTTCTATCCAGGACCTAAAAGAGACCTAACATTTCTATCCAGGACCTAAAAGAGACCTAACATTTCTATCTAGGACCTAAAAGAGACCTAACATTTCTATCTAGGACCTAAAACAGACCTAACATTTCTATCTAGGACCTAAAACAGACCTTTCTATCTAGGACCTAAAACAGACCTAACATTTTTATCTAGGACCTAAAAGACCTAACATTTCTATCTAGGACCTAAAAAAGACCTAACATTTCTTTCTAGGACCTAAAATAAACCTAACATTTCTTTCTAGGACCTAAAATAAACCTAACATTTCTAAGTCTATCTGAAGCACCCTGGCCTACTTGAACACCAGGCACCCATACCATCAATTGCCAGACGCCTTTATCTCATAAGGGGTGGCCACAAATAAATCGCCTCCATGTCACCCTCTCCCCTGCCATTTCACTACCCTTCCCCCATTTCACACCCCCTCATATCTCTCCACTTCAACCCTCCATCTCATCTTCAGTCTCCCCCTCCATTCACTCACATACTCCTAGTTAGTCTCTCAGTCTCTATCCCCCCTTACTCACACACCCCTCTCTCATACACTCCATCTCATTCTCAGCCTCCCTCTCCCTCAATCACTCTCCATCCCCCAACTCACACCCCCCTCACTCATATACCTCTCCAATCTATTCCTCCACCTCATCCTCAGCATTTATCATTCCTAACCATTTTCTTTCCTACCTTTTCTTCACTGCAATCTAACTTTGTAACATCTGAGGCAAGAAGAAGTACCATGGCTGAGAAACACTATACTCCTTTTGCTCTAACTTGGCCCAGAATTTCGTCCTCTAGCGGCTAATTTTATGCAGAATTACAGAAGTCTATGCTACAGCTCTCATGGCACTTCTTCATGACTAGCGCCTTAATCTACTGGTAATCTATTGGACTGAGTATTCAAGATCGAGGATATATGGCAATTTTAGGCCAAGTAAGAATTTTAACAGATAAATTATTATGACTTAAAAGTCCTCACCATTTTGCTGCCCTGGTGTGGTCTTCTCTGCTATCAGGCTGCCCCTCCTCCAACCACCCTAAGTACAAATATGCTTTAAAACTCAAACTACAATATCAGACCTCAACACTACTTAAATCTTATACTGAAGGATATAACTGAAGCTATATACCCAGCCATCTCAAGGGCTCCCTAACACCTTTTCCCAAGTGAATTATTTTGCTTCTTACACCTTAACTGTCCCTTTCTGTTCCATCCATCCTAATATAACTCTACTCGGCATAAATTACCTAGGGATATTAACTAGCCTCTTCACCTCTCAAGGGCTCCCTAACACCTTTTCAAAAGTGAATTACTTTGCTTCTTACATCTTAACTATCCTTTTCTGTTCCATCCATCTTTCTAATATCATCCTACTCTGTATAAATTGCCTAGGAATATTAACCAGCCTCTTCACTCGGATATGAATGGGACGAGGCGCGATTCACAAGAGCTGATGCAACAGCTGAAATGTCGAATCAACTCAAATTTCAACCTGAGCATCTCTGTCTTTCATAATCTATCTATAGCCTGATCCCACAAAGGGTGGTCAAAGACAAAACACCTCCAAATCACTGTCACCCACCATTTCATTGCCCTCCCCCAAACTCATATACCTCTCAACTCCATCCCTCCATCTCATACTTGGTCTCTCCCTCCCTCTCCCCCCCTCCAGCTCACTCACATACACTCTCATCAGTCTCACTCTCCATCCTCTCCACATGGCCAAACCACCTCAAAGTGTTTCTCTAACTATTTGGAAGAAAAATAAAATCCCACAGGTGTAGCACTTATAGACCTGTCACCTTCACCACACACACACACACACACACAAAAGCATACCTGCCAATATTACCTCTAGGTTTGTTTATAAAGCTCAAAGATACTTGCTTATATCAGCCTTATCAACTAATGGTGGCTCTACACGCTGCTTGATCTCTGGCAGCCTCTCATCCCTGAGGTCACACACTGACTTCATCTCAGGTCATTTTCAGTCTGCCTCTCAATTCTCTCATCTCTCTCACTCCCAACACCCAGTTGTCATCCTCCATCCCCTCCACATGCCCAAACCATCTCAATTTACCACTCATCACAATACCAATACCCTCTAGTCCCATCCTTCCTCTTAATTCTACCCTCAACATTCACACCTCTCACTTTCCACACCCAGCTGTCATTCTCCATCCTCTCCACACGCCCAAACCATCTCAATCTACCCCTCCTCATGCCAATACCAACACATTCAACTCACATCCTTCCTCTCTACCCTCAATATTCACACTTCTCATTCTCTTAACCCATTTTGTCATCCTCCATCCTCTCCACATGCCCAAACCACCACAATCTATCGCTTCTCATCAACACTAATACATTCTAGTCCCATCCCTCCCCTCAATTCTACCCTCAACATTCACACCTCTCTCCACACCCAGTTGTCATCCTCCACCCTCTCCATGTGCACAAACCATCTCAATCTACCCCTCCTCATAACATCAATACACTCCAGTTCCATCCTTCCTCTCAAACCATCTCAATCTATCCCTCCTCATCACAATACCAATACACTCCAATCCCATCCTTCCTCCCAAATCATCTCTACCCCTCCTCATCACAACATTAATACATTCCAGTCCCATCTTTCCTCCCAAAGCATCTCAATCTACCCCTCCTTATCACAACACCAATATACTCCAGTCCCATCCTTCCTCCCAAACTATCTCAATCTACCCCTCCTCACCACAATACCAATACAGTCCAGTCCCATCCTTCCTCTCAACCAGTCAATTCAACCGTCCATAATTATCCACATACACTAACTGATCTGAAAAAGCTTAGGGAAATTACTAGGTTTACGAAATGGATTACAGTAGTGTTTCCTCCACTCTTCAAGCACTCAGGGCGGCTCCACTTCCTCCACTCTCCACACAGTCAGGTCCCTCCACTACCCGAATTCTCCAGGCATCTCCCATCATTTGAGGCCATCAGGCTGCCCAATCTCTGGAACCTGGCTATCAATCCTTCCTTCACATCCATACACTCAAGGCCAATGGAACATCCCTGCAAAGAAGAAATATAGTACAAATTACATAATACAGTACAGTACAAATTAATTACAAGTACAACAAACAAATATACAGCAAGACTATACCCTTTTCACTTAAACTTGGCCTAAAATTGCCATCTCTCCATCTTGAATGCTGAGTTGGAGAGATTGTCAATAGAATACGATCCTAGTCACGAAGAAGTGCTACGGAAAGGATGTAGAGACATAGTATTCTCTTTATGCTACTCAGCTATGTGAAATTAGCTATCTATCTATCTATTGCCAGACACCATAATCCCGTAATGGGTGGCCATTTGACTGAGATATTTTTTTTTTACGGGGAGGGGCACTAACCCTCCACCAACCCACTTGTTGACACGTAGGGGGCACGTACGGTTTGGTTATATGGTTACCACCCAGCGTTGTAAATGGTTTCTTGGCTTACAGGAAACCATTTGGCTTGTCACTCAATGTAAAGCCACCTGTAAAGGAAAGAAAAGCAATAAGAAGTGACAGGAAAGATGGGAGAAATAGGATGAAAGGAGGGCAGGCACAGAAAAAGAATGATAAAGGCTAAGGAAGAAGTAGGCAGCACTATATCAAGTGAGTGGATGATGGTCGCCACCACCTAACACTAAGGTGCCAGTGAGTGAAATTAGCTGCAGGAGGAAAATCTGGGCCAAGTTAAGGTGAAAGGAGTAGTTCTGCCCTAGATTTTACCTTATGTAGTCCACAAAGTTCAGTGTCAGAAAATGCTCTAGCTAGTCATCCTTTCCATAGCACTTCTTCATGACTAGCACTGTAGTCTATTGTTACGACTCAAAATTCAAGAAGCTGTGATACTGAAAAAATATATATATATATATATATATATATATATATATATATATATATATATATTTGATGAACTGTTGTAATGAGTTAGTAATGAGTCTCCTTGGTTACTTGACTGATTTTACTCTAACTTGGCCTAAAAATGCCATATCTCCATCTTCAATGCTGAATTTTAATACCAGATTAATACTAGACTAAGAGGCTAGTCACAAAGAAGTGCTAGAAATGAGTCTCCTTGGTTACTACTGTACATTGTTTTTACTCTAACTTGGCCTAAATTTGCCACCTCTCCATCTTGAATACTGAATTGTACTACAGTAAAAGTCCTCTCATTCAGCATCTGGCCTTATAGTATTTCCAGTCTTTCAGCGGTTTTTATAAACAGTCCCATCACGAAAGTTATCTGCTCTTCCGGCACATATGCTGAGCCGATCAGCGCTTTTAAAGATTTCTGCTTGCCAACACTGCATACACCGCTGGCCATCATGACTCTTGAGTGTCTGGCTTTGTAAGCGGTACCTTTCAAAAGTTTGGAAACCTTTTTGTGCTATTTTGTGGTGTACACCCGAAAGCACTAATTTTTCCCCCCCCCTTGTAGCCGGGGTAGTGCCAGTGAGTGACCGGGCGATTGAAC
Source organism: Birgus latro (assembly GCA_018397915.1). Taxonomy (NCBI): domain Eukaryota; kingdom Metazoa; phylum Arthropoda; class Malacostraca; order Decapoda; family Coenobitidae; genus Birgus; species Birgus latro. Next base: position 2,360 of record JAGKTI010011828.1, on the reverse strand, counting down.
AGCCCACACCCACAGCCCCAATCCCAACCTCAGTGTAGGCTTTCTTTGATAAATAGGGAACGGCCAAAGCTGATGATGTTACAATGTGTTTGTTTTTATTTTTATAAACAATCAGAACCAGTAGGGATAAGTATATAAAGGTAGTTAATGTGTAATACTGTGCTGTTATCCGCAACATATGAAAATGGCACGAAAATGAAAGAACACCTACAACATACTATATGTTATTGTCTATATACTTACATCCTGTATTATAATGTTACAAATAAGTATAGTACTGTATAGTGAACAACATCTGTTGAAAGACATGATGCCTTTTCTCATCCATTCTCATTCCCACCTCCACCACCCTACTCTCTGCGTTCGTATTTGCACAAAATGTCTCTTTTACCCTCTTGTCCCCCAGTCCTGCCCTGTGTTAACCAACAAACTAAGATATGATGAAATGATTCATCAGGCATTGAACATATTACTATTACCATATACCTATGTATTAAGCACCAACAAATCAATAACATACAGTACAATACTTCAGCATACCTGCCAACTATTTCATCCTGTTGTAAGGCATTACGTGACAATTATGCACTGCAAGTTGGACCGTGTTTTACAAGGACATACGACTGTTTATCGTTAACAGGTTGTAAGGTTCTGGACGTATATTACTTCATATTAACAAGGCAATTTAAGACTTACACTATAAACACGTAAGGTTTTTGTTCCTGTCATTATTGGACGAATTAAACGAATCAGGGATCGGCTCTGATGAACTACAAACTCTCTGCCTACTCGAAAATGTGCAGACCTCTTCAAAAGCGATACAATGTCATCATGCAGACAACCGACCCACATCCAAGCATATATATAATACAGGATGTAAGTATACAGTAAAACCTCAATATAATGGACTTCAGTAGACCGGAATTTGCTTTTATCGGACTCGAGGAACTACCGGACTAAACTCCTATATATCGGAAAAAGTCTGATATAGCCAGAAAGCAGTCCGGACTGCCTGACAACTTCAGCTATGTTCACCACAATAAGATAAGTAAAAGACATGTTTTTCAGTGCACAGTACAGTATTATTATACCATTTGACTAATGTAGTGAAGGTGTAACACAGTACAATACTGCAATGGTGGTGAAAACTACCAATGCAATCCGGACTTATGTCCGATATATCGGAAAAAGTCCGGATGTCGCTTTTATCGGAAAATCGCATATTTTGGATTGGCCTGAGCCTCAATTAGTCAGTTATAATGAGGTCTTACTGTATAGCCAATAACAAATAATACATTGTAGGTGTTCTTTCATTTTCGTGCCATTCTCCTATCCTGTGGATAACAAATTATTACACATTAAATACTTTTATATACTTACCCATACTGGTTCTGATTGTCTAGAAAAACAATATGCTGTATAGTCATAAAAATCATGACATTGTAACATCACCAGCTTTGGCCATTCCACATCTATCCAACAACGCTTATACTGGTGTTTGGGTAGGGGCGGTGGGTGTGGGCTGTTCGATCACTTGTTTATCACTGGCCATGACTCTGGATACGGGGCAGGGTGGGGGGTGCTTTTGGGTGTACATACGTAAGTACTGTACACCTGTATTGTATCATTAAACATTAGTTGTTTATTAAATATTTAGTGCTTAGAGATGACCAATAATACTTGCTAAACAATTATTACATTGGGGTGATCGATTATGATTGCTAGAAATTTTTTGGCTGGCTTTCCCTGTCATTCAGCAGTTTCGGCTCTTTCGGCACCTGCTTGGTCCTGAAGATGCCGAAGGAGAGGACTTTTACTGTGCTAGAATATGAAGCTAGGCACAAAGAAATGCTAGAAATGAGTCTCCTTGGTTACTAGACTGATTTAACTTAGCCTAAAAATTGCCATCCCTCCATCCTGAATACTGAACTGTACTATTAGAACATGAAGCTAGTCACAAAGAAGTGCTAGGAATGAGTCTCCTTGGTTACTAGACAGCTTTTAATCTAACTTGGCCTTTAAAAAACTGTCCTTGAGCCAACTTTACCCTAATTTAAGTATGGAATGAATCTCCTTGGTTACTAGTCAAAATTACCGTCCTAGCCGACTACACACAGCATCTCCTTGGTTACTAGTCAAAATTTCCACCCTAACCTAACTATATATACTGTACATGTGCCATCTCCATGGTTACTAGTCAAAATTACCATCCTAACCTGAATATAAACAGCATCTCCTTGGTTACTAGTCAAAATTACCATCCTAATCTGAGAACACATGGCATCTCCATGGTTACTAGTCAAAATTACCATACTAACCTGAATATAAACAGCATCTCCTTGGTTACTAGTCAAAATTAC